>BSBK01003991.1:0-238875 GCA_027943335.1 Chamaecyparis obtusa
ATGTATACATGTATACATGTATATATATATATATACATGTATACATGTATACATGTATATATATATATATATATATATATATATATATATATATATATATATATATATATATTACACATATACACATATACACATATACATATACATATACATATACATATACATATACATATATGTATATGTATATGTATATGTCTATATGTGTATATATATATATATATATATGTATGTATGTATGTATACATGTATACATGTATATATACATGTACATGTATATGTATATGTATATGTATATGTATATGTATATATATATATATATATATATCTTCACTAGTATTGACTCATAGTGTTTATCCGATTGAAGCTACAAAACATCAACACTCCCTCTTAGCCAGGGAAGATTAAACACATGATTAGGATCAAAATATATCATTTACCGTGATATCAGAGATATGGTCTAATTAGAAATATCAAGTCACATGATATTCATCAAGTACCTAAAAATTTATAAATATATCATCTCATGATATCCTGAGCATTGGCCACAAAATATCAAGTCGCGTGATACTCACCAAGTACTCAAAATAATGTGAAAAGATATATTACCTTAATGTAAAATTAGAGTTTATAGAGATACCATCTCATGATTTTAGGAGTAATGGCCACAGAATATCAAGTCACATGATATTCACCATGTACTCAGAGTACTTCCCTACCAACATCAAATCTCATGATGTCCACCAGGTACTCAACAAATTTTTTAGATATCACCTTAATATGATATTAGAGATATGGTCTGACCAAGAATATCAAGTCTCATGATATTCACCATAACTCAAAAAATATTTTTAGATATCACCTCAATATGATATCAGAGATATGGTCTGACCAAGAATATCAAGTCTCATGATATTCACCATAACTAGAAAATGTCTACAGGTAATGTGGACATGTACCCTCATAATACTTACCATAGGAACATTCCTATCATCTATCATGATCTATTTCAGCCATCATAAGATGTCTATCACAATAGAAGATCGTGGTCTGTTTAAGGAACTCAATCCACCATGCAAGATATCATATATCATGATCTGTTTCAACCATCATAAGATGTCTATTATGATAGAAGATCAAGTTATTGTAAAATCATCACCTTCCAATAACTTTAACAAATACAAGTGATAATCATTTGGAAGTCGTCACTTCCTCATGATTTACACAGGGCCCAAAAGACATTCATGATTCCTAGTCCTCTAACTATTATAGTTCTTGATCACTGGAGAATCCATCTCAGTATGGACTACTCCCTATGAATCAATATGACTAAGATTATCAAAACTTGATTTAACCATATCCTCTATCTGCTCCCTTTGAAGCTCAAGTTCTAGTATCAACCTCTTGTCTTCTTTTGAAATGTCAAACTCCCTCTGCATCTGGTCTCAATCATCAATTCATTTACAAGCATTAACTTCTTTCTCCCTTGAATACAATTTTCATGTGCTTTCATCTTGAAGGTATGTCAGAGAGAGATTACAAATAGCTCACTAAAATATCTCGACCAAAAATACCAATGATATAAGCATACAAGATTTTACTAACCAATGGTATAGCATGAATTACAAACTTAAAAATTATGTGCATTAATAAAACATGGAATACGTATCTTTTATAAATTTCAAGTATTTCATTCTGTAAGGTGAGCCCATATAGAAAATATCATGCAAATTCACAGAATGATGTCGCCGTTCTCAAACATTACCAGAATTCTTCACATGACCTATCTTGAATATCCAAAGGTTCTATACACTATGACACCCTTCAATCTAATTGGTTCTCCCTTCACAAAGCTAGGTTGTTAAAGAAGGAACCTCACTCTTTTACTGTCCATATACATCAAATTAGAAAACACCTTCTCAGATTGTTTGAAAGACATCTCCCCTTTGAATCATCTCCCCACTAAGGATGGTTCAAGTGAGAATGTAACATTGGTTATTATTCCCCCACAATGTAGAGTTCCCACTCTTATATCGTTGAACGATGCTTATGTCTTCTTGTGAAATGACTTGATTGCTCCAAGAGAGGTAACACTCTATAATTAATGCTTACTTTATAGAAAGAGACACCCTTCTTAAAAAAATTTGCTACAATTCACTTGACCTTATTCTTTGCACTTGGTGTGGACAAAAATCTGCAACACAACTTCATTCACCAGATTTTAAATAGACTCGTACATCGGTCATAACTTTTGAACCCAACACTTTCTTGCCAATCGCTCCAATGATATTCTTCTAAATTTGTTTTATCACCAACATATCCAAAATTATGCAAAATCCAACGTTGTATTTGTGAGATATGGTCCTTGTACCAAGACTATATTTTCTGAGACAGTCACACATTCACCATAAAAAAACTACTCTCTTACATTTGCAACTGGCTTTGATACCATGTTAAGGTTTTAGGATCATTGCAAATGTAATAGCACTATTTGATTGTATGTGTTTTCCAAATGCAACAATATCTTGCATTTATATTGAGAATGAGCAAGAAGAGACGTGTCCCCTTCATGGGACATGTCTATTCATTAGTATGTAATTAATATAGTGACAAGTGTATATATATATATATATATATATATATAATATATATATATATATATATATATATATATATATATATATATATATATATATATATATATATATACTAAATATATATACATATCTTCACTAGTATTGATTCATTGTGTTTATCCGACTGAAGCTACAAAACATCAACACCTTCTACTATTTGGTAGGTGCTTGCAATGTCTGTTTCATTGTGAATTTTGTAGGTATTTCTATATTAGTAAAATTGTCTAAAATCTCTTATTGGTGATACTATTCTAAGGTTTAGACTTTGTGAGTGAATTGTGTAACCGTTTTATTACTAAATAATACAATGATTTTTTAAAGAGTTTTTCTTTTTCTTTTTCTTTTTCTAAAGGGTTTTCCCCACATAAATTAGTGTGTTGTGGTATATTGCCTTTGTGTTTATTTCATTCAATTAGGTTATAAATTTAATTTTTGCATATAATTCTCATAAATTAGTTTACGAAGTAGATAAAAAAAATTGACATCCTTCCTTTTTCAATTTCCATGGAACAACTATTTCAATTTTATTCTTCTTTCATCAAACAAGTATTTTGCTTTTATTATGTTACTCAATGTCACATAGAACATAGAATCATAAAAAAATATCTGACACTAATTTGACTATAAGCCTAATTTTTTAAATAAAAAAAGGTCTAAATTCGAAATAATTTAAAAAGTTAAATATAAAAAAATTCAAAAACTAAATAATAAAATACTACCAATTAATAAGATTTAAAATTAAAAGAGAACTTTTTAAATTTGAATTTAAATTTTGTTTTTTTACTTTAAATGACTTTTAGGTGCTATAGTAAAGAATATACAAAAGTCAAATTAACATTAGAAAATCAACTCCTCTTATTATTGAATTAATTATCAAATACATATTTAAAAACTAAAATCAAAATCCTAATAAGAAATGTTTGAATAATTTGAAACAACATAAAATCCTAAATAGTAAAGATATCATTTAATAATTTCTAAACTCTACAATCAACACATTAAATTTGAAAACAAAAAATAAAAATATTTAATAATTCTAAAATTCTATTTTTTAAATTATATATAAGATTCATTATTCGATATGTATAATTTTTTTCATGGTATGACGAAGAATCTATAGATCAACAAGGTATACATATAATAGCTTTAGATGCTTATTAGTCTAGCCTATCTATAGGCTGAGACTTATGTTTTCAATTGATGTTTTGCTATTACTTTGTCTAAAAAATAGTGCCTATGCAAAATATTAAACATGGTTTTCAATGTTTGAAGTATCTTGTTTTTTATTTTGAATTATTTGAAAAGTATTTCTTTTTTTTTATTGGCTGCTCCTATTTTTGTTGGGGGTTTAATTATTTTTTCATTCTCAAAATTAAAAAAAAATGTCTAATCAATTAAAAAGTAGGAGGAAGGAATATTTATTTACTAGTACAAGTACTAATAATGTTACTATTATTTAATATTAATTATACTTTTTTATACATGATTCTTTTAGATTAATATTTATTTATTAGTACAAGTACTAATAATGTTACTATTCTTTAATATTTATTATACTTTTTATACATGATTCCTTTACATTTAATCTAATAAATCAATTTTATCTAATTATTTATTATCTTATTAAATAAATTATATATTAAACTATGTTTTATTATTAATTTTATTTATTTATAATTATAATTTTTATTGATACACATTATTGTTTATTCTATTTTTATTTTTTATTTTTATTTAAATTTAAAATTATTCTAATTATTTATGCTATCACAATCATAAATAAAAGCTATTATAAATAATTTAATTTATAATTATTTTCTTCTATTTAAGTTTGAATTATTTATCTTGCACCCGACTTGTCTTTATCACCTTTATTATCTATCACTTATTTAACCATTTAAAAATAATTTCATAAGCTAATGATATACTTAGATTATATTATTTATTATTAATATTATATATTTTAAATTATTGTTATTTTTAACATTTACATTTTTATATTTTGACTATTTTTTCTAGATTTTTTAATCTAATATAGATCTAAAAATTACTATGACAAACAAAAGTCATTAATAGTTCAATTTACAATTATTTTATTCCATTAAAATTTGAATTATTATAAAATATTTATATTTTTAACTCCTATATATAATCTCTCTTAAATACCTCTCATATATCGCTTCATACATCTTTATCTTTCTATCTTTCCCTCTTTCTACCTCTATGTCTTAGTCTCTCTCTCTTGTTCTCCCTTTCAATGTTTCACTCTATATTTTATCTCTATTCCCCCCTCCATATCTCTATGTTTCTTATTCTCTTTGAAAGAATGTATGCATATTTTTGGGTATGATGTATCAGATCTAGCAATAAAAGTTTCTTTCCCTCTAAAATATGACATGGATGGTGGAGCTCTTTTCGCATGGACTAATACATCCAGGTCTCTTCCTAGTAATGTTTTACCATGTCTCAAAGCAAATTTTGACTATGCAAAGGTGTGTTCTTCTTCCTCTTTGTATACAATGCCCATCTTTATCTCTTTCTCTAGATATTGAGTGCTAAGTGAATTCATGGGCTTCGACCATTTCAAGAATTTGTATCATCAGGAGCTAAATATCAAGGAGAACATGAAATTTGTTCATCTTGAGTTAATTGATTCTAATTTTGACATCTTTGTTATCACAAATTTCGGTCATACCTACCACAATTGTGCACATGCCAAAAGAAGAAAACTTCATTGAATGGCTAGGCCTTAATTATTCTAAATAAATAGAAATCAGGTATGTAACCATGAATTTAATTTTTGAAAAATTATAATATGCGACGTTGGATCCTTAACTCATGAATTGAGTATTAAATTTGTCTCATGTATCCAACAAATTCTTGAAATAGAAAATCCGTAGTGCAGCCATTGAGATAAATATTATTTCAATAGATACTTTCAACCTCAAAGACATTAGAGCAATAGGATTAAGTAAATCAAATTATAATAAGTTATTTGCATTGTAAACAATAAGTATCAAAGATTTGTATTGAAGATTTAGTAATTAGTGGAAAGTAATATTTTAACCTCTATTTCAAACTAGCCACATAGTTTAGCAACATTTGTGATTACACAAGCTATTTTATTTTAGGTGTTAAGTTGTAAATATGCCTCCTGTCAAGTAACTCTATCTTGCAACTGGTCAATTTGTCTTTTAATTTTTTTCTTAATCATGATTTTTCTTAACTATTAGGCTGGACTCTTGTTGTAACACAGCTCTTGTTAATGTTAATGAATTATTAGTCTAGCCTATAGGCTGAGACTTATGTTTTCAATTGATTTTTTGCTATTACTTTGCCTAAAAAATAGTGCATGTGCAAATATTAAACATGGTTTTCAATGTTTGAAGTGTCTTGTTTTTTATTTTGAATTTTTTGAAAAGTATTTCTTTTTTCTTATTGGCTGCTTCTATTTTTCTTGGGGGTTTAATTATTTTTTTATTTTAAAAATTAAAAAAAATTGTCTAATCAATTAAAAAGTAGGAGAAACAAATATTTATTTACTAGTACAAGTACAAATAATGTTACTATTCTTTAATATTAATTATATTTTTATACATGATTCCTTTACATTTAGATTAATATTTAATTTATTAGTACAAGTACTAATAATGTTACTATTCTTTAATATTTATTATACTTTTTATACATGATTCCTTTACATTTAATCTAATAAACCAATTTTATCTAAATATTTATTATCTTATTAAACAAATTATTTATTATACTATGTTTTATTATTATTTTATTTATTATTAATTATTATTTTTATTGACAGACATTATTGTTTATTTCTATTTTTATTTAAATTTAAAATTATTCTAATTATTTATGTTATCACAATCATAAATAAAAGCTATTATAAATAATTTAATTTATAATTATTTTTCTTCTAATTAAGTTTGAATTATTTATCTTGCACCCACTTGTCTTTATCATCTTTATTATCTATCACTTATTTAAGTATTTAAAAATAATTTAATAAGCTAATGATATACTTAGATTATATTATTTATTATTAATATTATATATTTTAAATTATTGTTATTTTTAACATTTACATTTTTATATTTTGATTATTTTTTTCTAGATTTTTTAATCTAATATAGATCTAAAAATTACTATGACAAACAAAAGTCATTAATATTTCAATTTACAATTATTTTATTCCATTAAAATTTGAATTATTGTAAAATATTAATATTTTAACTCCTTATATATAATCCCTCTTAAATACCTCTCATATATCACTTCATACACATCTCTCTCTCTCTCTCTCTCTCTCTCTCTCTCTCTCACACACACACACACACACACACACACACACACACACACACAATGTTTCGCTCTATATTTTATCTCTATCCCCCCCCCTCCATATCTCTATATTTCTTCTTCTCTCTGAAATAATGTATGCATATTTTTGGATATGATGTATGAAATATAGCAATAAAAGTTTCTTTCCCTCTAAAATATGCTCATTTCGCATGGACTAATACACCCAGGTCTCTTCCTAGTAATGTTTTACCATGTGTCGACGCAAATTTTGACTATGCAAAGGTGTGTTCTTCTTCCTCTTTATATACAATGCCCATTTTTATCTCTTTCTCTAGATATTGAGTGCTAAGTGAATTCATAGGCTTTGACAATTTCAGGAGTTTTTTCATCAAGAGCTAAATATCAAGGAGAACATGAAATTTGTTCATCTTGAGTTAATGATTCTAATTTTGACATCTTTGTTATCACAGATTCGGTCATGCCTACCACAATTGTGCACATGCCAAAAGAAAGAAAACTTCATTGAATGGCTAGGCCTTAATTATTCTAAATAAATAGAAATCAGGCATGTAACCATGAATTTAATTTTTGAAAAATTATAATATGCAGCGTTGGACCCTTAACTCATGAATTGAGTATTAAAATTTGTCTCATGTATCCAACAGATTCTTGAAATAGAAAATCTGTAGTGCAACCATTGAGATAAACATTATTTCAATAGATACTTTCAACCTCAAAGACAATAGAGCAATAGGATTAAGTAAATCAAATTATAATAAGTTATTTGCATTGTAAACAATAAGTATCAAAGATTTGTATTGAAAGATTTAGCAATTAGTGGAAAGTAATATTTTAACCTCTATTTCAAACTAGCCACATAATTTAGCAACATTTTGTGTGATTGCACAAGCTATTTTATTGTAGGGGTTAAGTTGTAAATATGCCTCTTGTCAAGTAACTCTATCTTACAACTGGTCAATTTGTCTTTTAATTTTTTTCTTAATCATGATTTTCTTTCCTATTAGGCTGGACTCATGTTGTAAACACAACTCTTGTTTTAATAGTAAGTAAGCTATTATAAAACTTTAACTATGAACTAGAAAGGCCTCATTACTTAATACAACATTATAAAACTTCAACTATGAACTAGAAAGGCCTCACTACTTAATAGAACATTTTAGTTTAAGTTTCAAACTTGTGACCATCATTTATTCTAATTTTTGAGATTATTATATTTTTTTATTATAAATATTTTAATATTTATATTAAAATATTAAAAGAATCTTTAAAAATAAATAATTATTAAACATTTCAATAAATTTTTATAGTTTTATTTTGAAGGCTTATAAATACTTTGAATGTTAGATTGATGAAGATAATTATAATTTTTCTCTTTCTCTTTTGTATATTCTTGTTGTTATTTATTTAAATGATCAAATGGCGATGACGATTTAATAGAGGGAAGGTTAATTTAATTATATTTATTGAAGGTGTGGAATGTAGACATGGCCTATACTACTTTAGGATTAAGGCTAGACCTTTAATTTTTTAAACTATTTTCAATAAAAATTGATATGCATTGGCATGAAGTGGGGGACCATCCTAGCATCCTTAGCATAGTTAAGTATCTTGAGGATGTTGTAGCTTCCCCCATCATCACCACTAGAGGGGGTTCTTTTGGGACATCCCTTCTACCAATGATGTTTCAAAGACAATATTGTTTATTAAAAGTAGTGGGGGAAAAGAAGGAAGGAAAATGTTTTCTCCCCATCCCCATCCCCTATCTAAGAACATCACCATCCTTAAAATTTATTATTTTGTGAAGAAATCCTAAATTTTTATCATTAGTTTATTACCACATTCATTTCTTCCTATTTTTAAACAATTTTTATAAGGAATAATATTTTGCCTTAATCAATTATTAGTTTTTTATTAAATCAACAACCTAACAAGGGGGCTAACCTTTACACAACCACAACCTGAGAGCATCAAAGAGAACAATAACACATAAACAAAGGAGTTGGATTTTACAAGTAGAGGCCATCAATGAATTATTAACAACACACAATATAACAAAGGTGATATAAAAAATAAAAGATGAGAAATAAATACCACACATGCATCAAGGCTAGCAACCCACCTCCAGAGTCGGGGGAGGGCAGCTCATGTGAGTTTGAGGAACTATTTTTTTTGGCACTCTCAAAACAACTATCTAGGTGATGTTGTCCTTAGGCTCCCAACCACAAGGGGGAGCAACTAATGAAACTCCATTTGGACAACTGCCAACACAATGACCATGGTGATGAGCAACGATGTGCCTTATTAATTGAAGCTTGAGAGTAGAGAAAGAGAAGAATGAAAAGAATGGCCCTCATGCCAAAGGGGGCCACACTAGTAGGAGGAGTGGTATTCTCATGGTTTATAGCATGGGCATTACCCAAATTTACAACAAGAGAATCACCCAAATTTGCATCAGGAGCATCATCCAGATTTGCAATAGGAGCTTCATCCTCATCGTCAGTCCTTTTAGAAGTCCTTAGAGGTAGAATCAGAGATAGAATTATAAGCTCAATGATCAAACAATCATCTTTTGCATTCTTCTACTAAGTAGCAACACCTTTGTGATGCAAAAGAGAACAATTGTAGCTAGATGGCCAATGCAAAAGCATCACCAACACCAAAACTGAAGGACCTCATAATATAGAAATTGAATCCAAGGCCTATCCCCTGACCATAAGCACCACATCTCTCAAAAGTGGGTGTGGATATATCCATGTCAACCATAATGTGAGGCAAAATTAGAGTAGCTCAGCAAAGCCATAGCCCTCATCCACCTTCAATAAATGGCCAATAGAGTTTTTGATGGCCTCAAAGCAAGAAATCTCCCAAAATGGAGTTGAATATAGGGGGGATGAGCTACACAGGGTGCACATTGAGTTATTCAGTAAGAGGGTCGAAGGAGAGTGTCTAGGGTTTGGTCGAAAGAGAGTGATTCCCCCAAACCCAGAACTTTCTCAACACCAAATCATAGTCTTCAAAGGAAGAAAATGCAATGATAAAAAAAAACCCTTTTAATAGGGGAAAGGTTTAATGTTTCCAGAGACTAAGGGTTTCCAAGAAATTGTTACCCAATGATGCAGATCTAGAAGGGAAGGCCAAAGACCAGTGAATCTATAGACCAACCCACGATGTTGGTATAAATCCACATTTTCACCACATCTAGTCCATACACCACCATAGGGGAGGTCTTAGCTCAAGCCAATGGTTCCAGCTTTCACTTTGGAGGAATAGTAGTAGTAGTATATTTGGTAGAATAGGTAGATATCCATCCACCATTAGCAGGTTTTAGGGGGAGGGGGAATCCCATCCTTAATAGTCCCTAAAGCATAAAACCCTCCACCTCTAGTGCCAAGAAAAATAGTCATTGCATTGCTCCCACCAACAATAGTAAACCTAGTACTAGGTCTCTAGGAGGGGTTCCAGAAGCCACTCATCCCATAAAAAACCCTACCCCTAGCATTGTCCAGGAATATCAATCGTGGCTATAGCACCAAGAACTACAGTCACAACAACATCGTGGAGAGTATTTTTTGAGCACATAAATTTTGAAGTTGTCATAGTGCATAGACCGTTAAAGTAGAAGTAATCATTGCATAGAGCATTGGATAAAAAATGCCTTCCTTGCAAGAATCCCCAACACCCAGTGCCCCCCATATGAAGCCCATACAAATCTCAAGAAGCTCTCTAATGGTCGAACATGTTGGGTGGGAGACAGTAGCAGACAACATTTCATTTTTTTAGCTCCTACTTAATCAATTATTAGTTGAAAACTTTTTTAGAATTGATATTGTCCACTAGTTTTAAGTATTTCTCATGCTTAACAAAAGAAACCAATCCATTTAACATTGGAAAGAAAATCCATCCCAAAACTCCAACGAATAATTGGAGCATTCCTCATTTGACAAAATGAAATCTCACCCTATATTTTTTACAACATATAGAAATTTCATGTACATAAAATAAAAAAGAAGATAAGAATTAATTTCTTGTTCTTCTTATAATGATGGAATCGTCCACAACTTTCTATTTTTATTTGAAATCAATTATGTAAAATGATGTTTTGTGCTCATTTTATTTTCTTTGATTGAAAGCAAGTATCTTGCATTGATAATGGGCTCAATTTTCTTATAAAAATAGTAATAAGGGGGTTGCAGTGAACACAACTACCTGTTCATAATCAAACATATCATTTTGCACTTTGACATGTGCTTTACAAATCTGTTAAGTTTGTGAGCTTCTTACCCCCCATTTCTTGACAAAATAAATAGTTTGTTAAGACACTATGTTTTTTATATTAATCAACAATATAGGAAGGATGTTGACCCTTGTAAAAATACAACCCCACAAGCATCAAAAGAGATCAAAAAACATATTAAAAGTTAAGGAGTTGGATGTTACAAGTATAGCCAATTAAAAGTGCAGTGACAATATGGTTAGAAGCCCACCTCAAGAGTGGGTAGATGGCTCACCCACAACATGGGGAGAAGAGTGAGGTGTTACCAAACAATTTTCCACATTGTTAGATAACTAGCCATGTGATACTATCACTGGAATCCCCACCACAAGGGGGAGAAAGTGGTGAAGTCCCAATAGGGATACTATCAACACAAGGGGCAAAGTGCTAAGAAGATTGCATATTATTAGTCAGAGATTGAAGTAGAGAAAGAGTATCAGACATGGAAGGGTCCACTTGGTTGATTGTACCAACAAAAAGGGGGAGCATAAGGGCTATAGAGTCTATGACATGATTTTTCATCCAAATCTGTAATAGGAGGATCACCCTAAGGGGAATCATATCAGTCTGTGATTTGTTGTCAAAGGAAGAATCAAAAGCCTAACCAATCAAATGTTTATCTTAGCATCTTTCCACTACAAGAGAGAACAATTTGTTGCCAAATGACCAATTGAGAAGTATTAACACCATTGAAAAAGGATGCCCTCATATCTATCGACTAAGTCTGTGACCTATCCCCCACCATGAGAACCACACCTCATAGGAGAGGTGTCAAAATATCACTATCAACTAGAATGTGTGCAAAGGTGGAAAGTTCCATGGTAACCATGATATCATCCACCTTTAGAAAATAACCAATAAAGTTGTTGATGACCTCAAAAACAGAGTTCTATGAGAAATAAAGGAGAAGATTAGGAAGAAAAACCCACAAAATAATGCACATTGAGAGATTCAATCAGTGGATTGAAGAAGACCACCCAGGGTTTGGCTAAAAAAGAGTGATTCTCCTAAGCCCACAACTTTCTAATCACCAAATTGTGTTCTTCAGAGGAATGAAAAAGAACAATAAAAACCCCTCAACACAAAGGAAAAGTTCAATGTTACTTGAAACCAAAGGTCACCAAGAGTTTTTTACCGGTGATGTAGGTCAGGTAGATAAGGCAAAAAACCAAGAAATCTACAAACTAACCCACAATTTTAGAAGTAATCCACATTTCTGTCCATGTCGCAACCACAAACCACCAAAGAAGAGGTCTTGACACAAACTAGAAGTCTATGTTTCACCTTTGGAGGAAGAGTTGGAACAAAATATGGCAACAAAACCAAAACTCCATCCACTATCAACAAAAAAGGGCTTTGAAGGCCCCCTTCATTTACAACCTTACTAGTAGGAGACATCCCTTGAACCACCCAATGGAATAAAGTCATGCAAAAAAGTGTAAATCAAAGAATTCTTGAAACCACCCTTGTAGAGGGAAGTCGAAGGAGCCTCCACAACCAACTTAGGAAACATAGCATTTTTGGTTGCAGAGTGAGAAACAATTGTTTCCACAGGGTGAGAGGGCTAAGAATTCACATCTGCAACATGCGTAGGCTACACATTTATGATGACTGTTATTCTTGAGTGGGAGCCTATCGTTCTTCTCGAATGGGATCCTATGATTTCAAAATATTTGGCATGAGAGGGAGATGGTGAAGACCGCGTTGGATTCTTAGGCAGTTCCATATAGTTTTTTTAAGAAATGATGATGCAAGAGATCTCAAAACATGATTCTAGTTCTTCATAGGAATAGGCATATTGGCAAAAAATCTCATCAACTGGAAAAATGTTTTAGAAAGTTCTAATAAAAGCATAACACTATAATTCATCTTGTATACAAATATTCCCATGCAAACTTATCATGTTGTATTAGTTCATCCCTAGATTTTGGAGAGTTCTTCAAAAGTGGGTAGATTATACAACCACTCATTTGTGCAAGGATAAGTACAATTTTTTTTCTTCTTAGAGTTGTTGGCATAATTGTTTAAGAATTTGTAGTGCAAGAGTCTTTTGTGATCAATATTATATTGCAATGGATTTCGCTTGATGCATAACAATTGTTTTGGAAATTATTATCTTAGCATAGTTTTATTTATTTATAGATAACATGCCATCTTTATATATTTTGTACTGATTTTGATTTGGGTGTTTCCACCATAGCTTTGACTTCATGCCTGATAAGCTTTCTAAAAACTTTTACAAATATTTAAGTGCATTTTTGTGGGGATTAATTTGATAGGGTAATTATGAGGGTTTAGGTTTTTGGTGGATCTATTTTTTCACATTTTATTTTATTTATTAAAGTTTTTTATATTAACATTATTTTCCCACTTATATTCTCTAACAATAATATTTGGCCAGGCTACTAGTTATTGGGGTTCAAGTTTTGTGAGAATATAGAGTTTTGGGTACTCTTATTATAATTTTTTTGATATGTTTTCTCTTAACAAGTTTGAGAATTCTACTGGAGGATTAGTTTTATATAAAGAGAAGTTGTTTAATTCATCCATAAGATACAAGGGTTTTACCTAGGGTAGACTTTATATATATTTTTGTTATCAAAACAAAACTTAATTTGATGTTGTCAAGGTTGTTTATGATGATCCTACAAAGTAACTATCCCAGAAGTGTCCTATGCATGTTTATGCTTGGGCTCTTGGTGGTTGTATTACTCCCTCTGGTGCTTCTTTTGGAGGGTAAAGTCTAATAGGGTCTTTTTGGAGGTTAGAGGCATTGGAGGATGAACAATCTCCATCATCTCAATCTAGCTTCTCACTTTAAGATGATGCTTGTATGAGAAGTGTTGTTGGCTTTTCTTGTGTGCTTTCTTTTTTCCTTCTTTTTTGTTGTTGACAAATTTCAAGAATACATGTATTGTGAAGGTTATGATTTGGAGACAAGTTTGGGGTTTGGTGAAGAGCTTGAGTATGGATGGTTTCCTAGGGAGTTCATGAGATTGAAAAAAAAAAAACCACCTTTTCGAAGGTCAAGAGATAATTTGGAGGATTTGTGTCTAGTATAGTTTGATGTTTGCAATTCAAGAGTTTGGGATTGGGAGCTCAAAGATTTAGCTCGGAGCTACACCTTTACAAGGGTCATGAAGAAACTTGGAGGAGTTTCACTTGATTCAAGATTTGATTCTCCATGAAATATTTTCTCAAAAATATGTATTCATTTATGTATTTAGGATTTTTGTGTGTGTAAACCTTAAGGGGGGTCCCTATAGCAAGGTGAATTCGATGCTCTCAATATCATTGTAATAAGGAGGGTACTGTTAGCATATTACAATTGAGTAGGTAACTATAATTGTTACCATAATTGTTTTCTACTGGTTGACAACTACCTGCACTATATAACTACTTGCTAAACCATAATGAAAACATCAAAGCATTTACCTTTATTTTCATAGTGGAAACATTTGTTTGGAAAGAAAATGTTTTGTTGGAGTTTAGGGAATTCATGTGTGTGAATACAAGTGCATATGATAATAGTGTTGATGTCTATTTTAGATGGAGAGAAGCTGCTAAAAAGCTCTGATTTCTTTCTTTTAGAATTGAATGTAAGATGGTTTTCAAACATTTGTCCTAGTATTTTATCTAATTCCTAATATATACATAAAGCTTGTGGATTCAAGTTTAAGGAGCATGCATGGAAAGGAGTTAAGTATGTCCAAGGTTAGTATGTATTGTATTTCTAGAAGTCATAGGCAATGAAGTTAATCATTTAAAAAAATGGTGCTTTAGTTTTCTAATATTTATATTTAAGTATACTTATATATTTTATGGGTCATTTTGAACACTTGTAAACGATATTACAATCTTTTTTTGGTAATTTGTTTTGCATTGAGGTTATTAGTTAATTGTGATTAAATATGCATGAAAAATAAGTTGTTATAAGAAAGGTTATTGGGTTTCTCTTAGCTTTGTAGTAGTTGTTGAAAGACCCCAAGTTTTGCCCCTGAGAATTAAATGTAAGATGATGGCTTTTGTATTGATATATTATAGATAGTTTATAGGTTTGTCCTGCTTATGTCTATGTTAACTTTCTAAAATTTACTGAGGAAAAAATTGTTAGTTGTCTTAGGTTCAAGCATTTATACAAAGAGCGTTGTGTACTAAATAAAAGAGTTGATGAGGGTACTAAGTTTTTTCATTTTGTAGGTGTTTAATGGGAAAAGGGATGCAATCAATGAGTGGGTAGATCACTTATCACTTTTCAACACTTATACATTTGGAAGGAATATGCCCCATTAGGTTCAAGAGGAGACTCAAATGCTAAGTAGGACAATGGATTCCTTCACTAAAATATGTGATTGATAAAAATGAAATGATATACTAATATGATTAAAGTACTTAAATAGACAAGCTGTAGAAAATTAGAAATAACAGACATAAACAAACTGATATTGAGCAGAAAATGTACATATTTGGAAAGGAGAGCTCAAGACTGACATGTGGGGTAAGCTGAAAGTGGCAGGGACATGCCAAAAGTCATCTTGTACCCAGATATAGATCGTGGATGGCATTTTGTAGCCTACAACTTTGATTGAAACGTTCAAGGTTCTTTCATTTGTGTTTGATCTTCCTGATCCCGATTTGGTGGCTTTGTAACTTGTTCTTACACACAAAAAATGGGTAAGAAGGTTGAATAAAGGGGGTCACCTCTGTCAAACCCCTATTTAGGAATCAACCTTCAAATGAAATGAAATGAAGGAAAGCGTGTTGTCATGTAGCAGAGGATAGATCTAGAAAATGAAGTATATCATACCTTGATAATGCAAATGTTTCTTTGAATGAGATCAAATATGTTGATGCAATAGCTTTGACTAAACACAAAAATCCAAAAGGAAATCATGAAAGACAAAACCTCATGAAATAGATATTGTAATTCGCCACAATATATGATTGAGGAGAAGAGAGAGAAGACTTGAATGAAAACGGATGAAAGTAGAGATCCTTGATAGAAAACTCCTTTGTCTGGCCTCCAATGGGGGGAAGAAGCTAAATCTATATAGGATAAGTTGTACTTAAATAAATAATTAACTAAATATATAAATAGGAATTAGAACTAAAATTAAATGCGGAAATAAATTAAATTAAATACTTCATTCGATTATTGAGATGGTTAAAAAATTTTAAAAGTGTTTCAGATCAATTTGTTCTTATGTTAGAATTTTAGGAGCTAATTAGATGATTGACTTAAAATTTGAAAATTGAATGCACATTATTGTGGTTTACATCCATGTCTATGGAAGTGAAGTGGAACAAAGATCTAAAATTGTGGCCTTTGTTGGTTAATATTAACCTTAATATTTTGATGTTTGAATCATAGTTTAAGGAATTATCATTTAAAAAAAAAACCTTTGGAGAACCCATTGAATTTCAAAATTCATGTTTTTGATTGTTAGACCTTTAGGTGGATTGATTCAATGAAAATGAACTAAAATCAATAAGAAACAAGTACACTATAGGTCTAGGGTGATGTCTTTTGATGTGTGCTCTAACAAAACATTATATTCCTCAATGATGTTATGATAGTTTGCATTTAGATTATGTTTTGCGGTATGATTTCACATTGATTTTTTTAAATAGAAACAATATATTGCACATAAATCAATACAATTATGTACAAGTCTTTTTTATAATATCTATTAAAAATATTGGAGGTTTAAATTTAAGTTCTAATTTTAGAAGTTTCAAATTTTTAAATTTGGTAATGCAAAAATCAATTGGACATTTACATAAAGAAAGGGAAAGACAAGATGTCCTCCAATGTAGCTCTCAATGAAAGAAAACAATGATAACCAAAAGTGCTAGATACTTGAATATATAAGCAAAGATAAGAAACAAGGATCATAACATCAAATCATATGATATAGGCATGATAAGTATCATACACATAAGACATGTAAGCATAACATAATAACATAATCTATAAAACGAGAATGATTAAATTTGTGATAAGAAAAACCAGCATGATGAAAATGGTATGTATGTAAGTATAAGAGATAGATATCATAGGCATGGAACATGGAAAATATAGGAGCAATTAAACAAAGAAGGAATCTGGTAATAGATACATGCAAAACCTGGAACATCAAAACAATTAAGGTACACATTGCTAAACATGAAAACAAGAAAACATAGAAAAAAACATGAGGAAAACATATGTGCGACTGTTTGCATATGAAAAGTGGTTCTTCTTTACCTGTTGCTAGCCATTTGATAGATGCTGGACCTTGTTCGCAATTTGCCGAATACCCCTGTGACGAGGATGATGTGAATGCTAAAGATGAGGAAAGCCCTAAGGTTTTCCCTCCTTTAGATCAATGTGAGCTTGTCAATTCTGTTGTGTTAGTGCCTCAATCTGTGTGAAGTTACGCCCATTGATGAGACTTTTGATGCTATTATTCTTGTTTTGACTGAGGCGTAAGAGATGTTTCTTTCTATCCCTAACTCACTCTCTTGTAAGTCGGCTGAGTGGTTTAATAACTCGCTTGTTAGGAGATTCAACAGTCCTCGTTGTCCTAACATTGATGTTGTTAGAAGATGGGTGATTCAAAGGTGGAATCTTAGAGATAAGGTTGAGATTCAAAGGCGGAATCTTAGAGATAAGGTCAAGGATCCTTTTTGCTAGTCCTTAGTTTATGGGGAAAACTAGCCTTTACCTTAAATGATGGATTTCAGGTTTTAACCTTTTGACTGATAATAGTAATATGTTTCCTGCATGGGTTAGATAATATCAATATGTTTCCTTCATGGGTTAGATTGTTGGGGCTTCCATTTGGAATATTGGATGAATAAGTCTGTGATTATAGCTAACACTTTAGCACAATATATTAATGTTGTTTCATTCACCAAATTTAGGAAGCGATTCATCTTTGTTCGATTTTGTGTGGTTATTGAGAAAAATAAGGTATTCTTATGACTGATTATCCTTTCTTTCGAATACAACATTTGGCACAAAAAAATTGAGATTGAAGACTCTTCAATTGTTTGCCACTACCATTGTAAAGTGAGTCAATGTTGCTACTTGTCCTAGCAACAAGAAAATCCATCACATTTGAGTACAAGAAGTTGAGATTTAAAACTCTTCAATTATTATTTGTAACTTTTGGATCTGATTATGTGCAAATTTTTTAGCATCAACGTTTAGGATCACACTTTGTGATCCATCATTGTTGGTGTAATTAAATATTACTAATTACACTTTACGTAAGTTTATTTAGGATAATGTATTTGCATATTAGTTGTCATTGAGACACCTAGGAGTTTGCATTTCATTTTAGCACATGGTGTAGGAGAATTTCCACTTTAGGTGTGAGAGCCACCTTTAGTACTCTTATCATATTATTATACTCTCATTGTTGCACATGTTGCACATACTTTGATATACAATGGAGGATGATCCACCTTTGGTGGACATGTGATTACATCTTATCTAATTGATAGGTTATCATTTTCATCTCTCCTAGTTATCATACATTGCTTATATATTCAAGCACATCTACTTTGTATTTATTCAATTGATTTTGTATCTATTTCATTATTGATCAATATTGAACCATTCAATTGATCATATCATATTTGTCTCTCCTGTGCTATCAATTGAGCTTCTAGATCTTGACATTTTCATTTTTTGCCTTAAAAAAATTCTTACATGGTATCAGAGCCATATGAGTGTCATTGTATAGCCTATTTTCAGATAATTTTGTTGCAGGTCAAAATTGAAGCTTACTAGTACGAATTAGAGGTTGACATCACATTAAGGAGGTCCAAAAACCCCTAAATCAACTTTTGTTTCATCCAAATAAGACATCTGAGGCCAAATCTAGAGCCATTTGAATTTTTGACGCAGGACAGGGAAGGAGGATCCAATTAAGGACAGTCCCCACAAGTAGCCAAACACCACAATGCGGAATAACACAAAACAACAATTGTTTCAACTGAATTTTCATTAACATGCCCAGCTATAAGGCCTTCTGGGTTGGGGCCAATTACAATCAGAAACAGTTCTGCAAGATCAACAAAGCTCCAATCCAACTCCAGCTAGTCCAGCTCTGAAACAAATCAGTAACTGATGGAAACCCTAAGGCAGATCTGAACTTGAGCTCGCAAGCCTTCAAGCAATCTCCTTGTCTCCAAGCAAATAACCACTAGCTCTGCTACTACAAACTATCAGAAATCAATATGATCTTCAAGATCTCGCAGGATCCAGATCTAACTTCTATCTCCCCAATTTGATCATGTCCTAAACAACTACCCAAACACTCATTAAATACTAATCTTCAGCCACAAGTCGATTGGATGACATAATTAACTCCTACAAACAAATATTAAATGCAATACAAGTCGGCTTTCAAATAACCTAACAATTATTTAATTCTCCATGTCGGCCTCTAGATCTACATAGGAGAATACAACAAAAGATACCAACAATAAATGCACCAAGTCGGCCAACCAAAACACCAAGAACTCTAGTCGGTAAACCAGAACTATCAAGCCCCAGAGAAACAACCAAGTACCAGTGAAACAATTGACCAAGCCAAGCAACATTGAGCAACACAAGCATCACCGAGCACAAGTTTCACTGAGTTCCATCAGTGAATGAGCTTCCTTCAATAACCGAGACCGTCGGTTAAAGCTGCAACCGAGTACCACATAACCAAAACAATACATCTTTATGCAAATTCACCGAGTACCCTAGAATGCCCCTGCATCAGAGACCCCAGGTTCGAAAAGATGTTCATATGCTGGAAGAACATCTTCCGGGATTCAACACATAAACCCCGAACTGGTTCTTCACATACAAGTCCTCCAACTTTTCAGCTTGCATAATCTTCCACTTCAATTTCCTCTGTCTTTTCAAGTCTTTCCTTGATACCACACAAGTCTTTTCTCCATACTGATCATCCATACCTTCAGGATCCGCCAACTCAACTCGGCCACCAATACTCAGACTCCTCCTACTGAGTGTTGTATCTAGCAAAGGCATCAAGGAAAACTTCATGTCATCCTTCTCAACAGTAAACACATTCTTCACACAATCATACATAGCTCTATAATCATATTGCCAAGGTCTACCAAGCAATATATGACAACTATTCATCTCCACAATATCACATAACACGATCCTTATATTGGCCAATCTGAACATCAACAAAGCACTGTTCTCTTACTTCTAGAGCATGATCATTTTGTAACCAGCCAATCCTATAAGGATAAGGATGCTTCATTCTATTCAAACCAAGTTTTTGAACCGTGTCCTCAGCAACAAGGTTATCAGTACTACCACTGTCAACAATTACATCACAAAGTTTACCTCCAGACTTGCACTGAGTTCTGAACAAGTTACTCCTCTGACAAGGTTCATCCTTTGCACCGAGCAATGTTCGCCGAACCAACAAGTTCTCAGATTCAGGTTTATTCTGAATGTTCTCATTTACCACAGCAGTTCATCGGTCACCAAACTTCTTCTGTGTACATTCAAAAGAACGGTGTCCTTCTTCACCACAATTATAACAAGTACCCTTAAAGATAACTCTACCTATCTTCTTCAATTCCACAAGTTTCTGTTCATCTTCTGCAATCGGTTTATCCTTCACCGAGTGATCAATCTTTTCCTTCCCTCGGGGATTACTATGTTGTCTCCTTTTCAACTTATCTTTTTCCTTCAAAGCATACTGATAAGCATCTTCAACATAATCAATCTTCAACATACCAAGCTCATCCTGAATATTGAATCTCAAACCATTCACATACCGAGCTATCTTTTCCTTACCAAGTTCTTTGTGTCTAGACTGAATAGTAAGTTTGTAAAACTCCTTGGTATAGTCTTCAACAGTCAAATCTTTTTGCTTTAGATTCTACAACTTCTTAAACAAGTCAAGCTCATAGTCAGCTGGAATGAACTTAGCTTTCAATTTAGTCACCATCAACCTCCACCGATTGATCTTCATTTCACCTTCATCTTCTCTATCTCTTTGTAATTCTTTCCATCAAAGAGAAGCATGTCCTTTCAACTTAGTCTGTGCCAATCTCATTCGAAGAGGATCTTCAATTTCTTCAAGCTCAAAGAAATCTTCCAATTCACCAATCCAATCAATCAAGTTCTCAGGTTTCAAAGTACTAGAGAAAGTAGAAACTTCCATTTGGTAACTAGTACTTAACCAAGCTCTAGATCTATGTAACCAACCAGTCCTGTCTTCACCAGATCTGTCTCTTCGGTCATCACCACTAGATCCAGCAGCTTCAACAGCTTCCTCATAACCATCTTCAGTACCAACATTCTGAGGTACACCAGCAACAGCTCTCATGATCTCAGCGATCATATCATTCTTCATCAATTCCATCTTCGATCTAAAATCAGATTTCACCTTCTCTATAATCTTCGATTCCACAGCATCATAGAGATCTGCAATTGCTCTAGGGTCCAATCATCTCGGAGGCATCCTTCAAGATTTTTGAAAATCCCAAGCAATAAGTCACCAACAAGGTCCTGGTGCAAAACAACCTCAACTGGTTTACACACTCAAGATCTTCAAGCTCTGATACCACTTGATGTAGGACAGGGAAGGAGGATCCAATTAAGGATAGTCGCCACAAGCAGCCAAACACCACAATGCGAAATAACACAACACAACAATTGTTTCAACTGAATTTTCATTAACATGCCTGGCTGTAAGGCCTTCTGGGTTGGGGCCAATTAACAATTCTGCAAGATCAACAAAGATCCAATCCAACTCTACCTAGTCCAATTCTGAAACAAATCAGTAACTGATGGAAACCCTAAGGCAGATCTGAACTTGAGCTCGCAAGCCTTCAAGCAATCTCCTTGTCTCCAAGCAAATAACCACTAGCTCTGCTACTACAAACTATCATAAATGAATCTGATCTTCAAGATCTCGTAAGATCTAGATCTAACTTCTATCTCCCCAATCTAATCATGTCCTAAACAACTACCCAAACACTTGTTAAATACTAATCTTCAGCCACAAGTCGGATGTATGACATCATTAACTACTACAAACAAATATTAAATGCAATACAAGTCGGCTCTCAAATAACCTAACAATTATTTAATTCTCCATGTCAGCCTCTAGATCTACATAGGAGAATACAACAAAAGATACCGACAATAAATGCACCAAGTCAGCCAACCAAAACACCAAGAACTCTAGTCGGTAAACCAGAACTACCGAGCACCAGTGAAACAACTGACCAAGCCAAGCAACACTGAGCAACACATGCATCACTGAGCACAAGTTCCACCAAGTTCCATCAGCGACTGAGCTTCCTTTAATAACTGAGACCGTCGGTTAAAGCTGCAACCAAGTACCACAGAACCAAAACAACACATCTCTATGCAGATTCATTGAGTACCCTAAAATGCCCCTGCATCAATTTTGGAGGTGCAACAACGACGATTCAGAAAATATAATTTCTAAGGAGATTTTCAAACAATGGTATACGTGGTTTTTGATATTTGTTCCTAATGTTTTCTGAAAATCGAAAATCCTGACTTTTACAACTTTAGAGGCTTTGTTTGGGCTCATATGGACACATTTTTAGGTGCTATTTTTTTTAAAGTGTATGATTTTTCGTCTACTTTCCAGATCCGGTATTAGTGGAAAAAATATGAGTAGACATAGTACGTTCAACATTTGGTCTATTTTTTACCTAGATTTGGCACTTGTAATTTGTTAGATCCTTGAGAGATCTTGTGTCTTACTTTGTTGAGTTTGTTATAGCTTCATATTTTTTGTTGTAATCATCAAAATCAGAAGTCCACTTTGGTCTATTTTGGCAAGTGGCAATTGTACATGCACTATATATAAAGTGTTAAAATCATCTATTTTTTTTTTTTTGGGGGGGGGGTTCTTTGGTTGAGTGATTTGGGGGGTGTCTTGAGTGGTTGTGCTCCTCTTGTGTGTTCTTTCATTTTGCATCATGCGTGTTTTAATTGACTTTGAGAAAGGGAACTATAAGCAATGGAGTGATCTCATTCTCACTCATCTTAGTGTGCAAAATCTATTAGCATATTTATATACGAAAGAAATTCCTCGTCCTAGTAATCCATTCAACTGGGACTCTTTGGATAAAGTTCTACAAGTTATTTATTTCAACGTGGATGAAGATGTTTTGGATTCCCTTTCTGGCAAGAAGATGAATACAATTCGTGATCTTTGGATCATTATTTGAGAGATGTATGGAGATCCGCTTGTTCCTCCATTTCCAAAAGATCCAGTAAGAATTTGGATCAAATTCCAAGGACATTGGATATATTCTTGATTGGTTTGTGGCATCTTCATCAACCAAGGACATGGCGACACATGGGTATACTTCAGAGACATCATACTTCATTTGGATTCCCCTTCCTTCTTCCTATCCACAATGGGAAGCCTTCTTGCCTCTACACTTGGTGTATCTTCTTCCTAAGGGGAGAGATGTTGTTTGTAGGCATTGGACTTTGTTTTTCCTTCAAGCACTCACCATTCATGCAGGAGATTATTCATTATGGAGGGGAATATCACGTCTCCTTATTTCTCTCCTATGGGGGGATACTTGATTGTATATGCATGATGTATGTCGTAATGGGGGGGGGGGGGGGGGGGGCGGGGGCGGTGATTACTCCATTCATCCATGCATCTTGTTTTATCTCTCTTTTTGGAGGATGATTTTTCCCATGAGGTTTTCCCTCTTTCTTCTCTTTATGAAAGATTATATTTTATTGCTCTTGCATATTGTACATGGGTACCTAACATGGCCTAGTAGCTAGGACCCATCAGGCATTGTCATCTAGCACTGTGAGCTTAAGTGCATTCTCGTAAGTTGCTTTTAAGGGGGGTGTTGGTGTAATTAAATATTACTAATTACACTTTACTTAAGTTTATTTAAGATAATGCATTTGCATATTAGTTGTCATTGAGACACCTAAGAGTTTGCATTTCATTTTAGCACATGGTGTAGGAGAATTTCCACTTTAGGTGTGAGATCCACCTTTAGTGCTCTTATCACATTATCATCCTCTCATTGTTGTACATGTTGCACATACATTGATGTACAATCGAGGATGATCCACCTTTGGTGGACATGTGATTACACGTTGTCTAGTTGATAGGTTATCATTTTCATCTCTCCTAGTTATCATGCATTGTTTATATACTTAGACACATCTACTTTGTATTTATTCAATTGATTTTGTATCTATTTCATTATTGATCAATATTGAATCATTCAATTGATCATATCATATTTGTCTCTCTTGTACTATCAATTGAGCTTCTAGATCTTGGCATTTTCACTCTTTGCCTTGGGCAAATTCTTACATGGTATCAAAGCAATATCAAATTTTTTACATGGTATCAGTCATAGGAGTGTCGTTGTATAGCCTATTTAGAGATAATTTTATTGCAGGTCAAAATTGGAAATTGCTGGTAAAAATTAGAGATTGGCATCACATTGAGGAGGTTCAAAAACCCCTAAATCAAATTTTGTTTCATCCAAATCGAGCACCTGAGGCCAAATCTAGAGCCATTTAAATTTTACAAGTGCGACAACAACGATTTAGAAAAAATAATTTCAGAGACAATTTTCAAACAACGATATCTCAATCATCCGGACTCCTTTTTCTGAACATTTTTTTTTGCACAAAAAATTGAGATTGAAGACTCTTTAGTTGTTTGTCACATGTTGCTACTTGTCCTAACAACAAGAAAATCCATCACATTTGAGTACGACAAGTTGAGATTGAAAATTCTTCAATTATTATGTAACTTTTGGATCTGATTGTGTGCAAAATTTTTGGCATCAACATTTAGGATCACACTTCGTGATCCATCATCAAGATGAAAGAGAGTTCAAGAAGAGAAAAAGTGTTTTTAAAAATTATTGTAGCTTTGGATTTGATTGTGTGCAAATTTTTTAGCATCTCTTCAATTGTTTGCCACTATCGTTGTAAAATGGGTCAATGTTGCTAGTTGCTCTAGCTACAAGAAAAGCAATTTCATTTGGAAAAAAAGGAACAAACACACTTTAGTGATGTAAAATACATTACAACCACTAAAGAAGCATAAGAAGAAGAAATTAGAGAGGATGCTCTAGTTGAAAATTTGGTGATAGATACCTCCCTAGTTGAGGTTTAAAGGATGGATCAACTTTTTTTCTTTTTGATTGGTGAACACTTTTGATTGGAGCTATTAACCAGTGGGGTCACAATAGGAGAGCCCATCCCTTTGATAATTTTTTGTTGAATCATTAACACCTCCTTAATTTGTCTCTAGCTAATATCTACACTCCCTAATTGCTTTCTTTCTCTTGTCCACTTCTCCTATCATTCCTCCTCCCATACCCTTATCTCTCCATTCTCCTTAACACTCCTTTCTCTCCTTATCTCTTTGTTTTCCTTATCACTGTTTATTTCCTGCCCTTATCTCTGCTTACTCCTTATCTCCCCTTCAACTATATTCCTTATTGCTCCTTTGTACTCCTGCTTGCTAACTCCTCTCCATTACCATCTCTCCACCCCTCCACCCCTTGCTCCTTTTTTCTCCCTTTTGTTCCCATCACCATCACCTTATAACTCCCTTAGGGCAGGTCCCCATGCAGCTACTAAGCTTATTTTAGCTAGCAGCTGCTACTCATTTTTTTTAGCAACAAATTGTGGAGCTGATGGCCCCATGGTTATGAAATTTCACTTCTTACTTTTTTGAGCAGCTATGTTAAAAACTCTTTTAAAACAAAATCATTAATAAGAAATTATTTAGAGAAAACATAGGAGACAAATAAAAGGAGGGAAAGCAATTTGTGGAGCCATGTGTTGTTTTCCCAATAAGCAGTTGCTGCTAATTTCCAGCCCCCCCTTTTTTTTCCACTGCTTATTTTCATTTTTAAGCAGTTGCTGCTCCACCAAAATAGGAGAAGATTCTATTTTATCCTTTTCCTGCTATATAAAATATGCATGGGAACACTTTGGCTACTTAAATTTAAGTAGAAATTAGAGTTAAGCAGCGGCATGGGGACATGGGGTTAGCGATTGTCTCACCTTATCGCTTCGTTGAATTGGCAGATTCATCCTCTATTACCATCGGTAACTTCATTCACGTTAGCGCCTAGCTAACATCCTATGTGCCTCTTGTGTCATGTACATCCAAACCATATTTGTCTCCTCCCATGCGCATGCAAACTTCCTCAATTTTTTTCTTCACGCGGTAGCTTGCATGGGCTTCGAATCCAAGACAATTGTCTCAACACAGCTCATAATGGGGTCATCCCCTAAGGATGGATCAACTTGACTTATTATGAATTGTTCCAAAATAATTGGAACAGTTTTGGTTCAAACCATCTTGAATTTGGGTGGGTCATTTGTAAGAGTTGGTTTTTGTGGGTTCTTTATTGTTTCTCTTGATGAAATTTTGTTGCCTTATTGTGCTTAACACTTATCTTTTTATTGCTCAAGAGTTTGGTCCTTTCAAAATCCCTACTTACCTTGATAAAAAAACATAGAAAAAGAGGAGGCACTTCAAATTGCAAAAAAAGAAAAAGAAAACACATTATAAATGATTACATGAGATGCACATATAATATAGAATAAATTAAAAACCAAAATGTAAGAATAAATAAGAAGAAAGAAAGTATATTCTAATATGATTAGATAAAAAGTTTTAAAAAAAAAATCTTCAAGCAATAAGAATGGAGAGATAATCATGCAAGAAGTTATCATCATCCTAACAAATAATATCAAGCTCTTTGCCATCAAATAAGTGGCTATCATCTTGACAAGTTTAATGCTCTTATTAAAACTACAAAAATATATGTAATTATAAAAAACATCCTAGGTTGCCTACCATTCTTTCTTCTTATAGATGGCTCTGTAGACATATTTTTCATTTGCTTTTCCAAAACATATTTCAAAGGTGCCCTTACCTCTACAATAAATGTTGAGTTTGGAACATAGTGATGTCATTCTTCTTTAGTTTTCTTGGTACATGATTGATTAGTTCTTCATAAGGATGGTTATATAACAAAATAGCTCATTTCCATTACATGATTGTGCTTAGGAATGCAACCTATACTTCATTAACATTTATTATGTCTATTAGAATATAGTTTAAACCTTAAAAAATGTGCAAGAATGTTTTTCTTCAAGTACAAGGAGACTTAATGGGTCAAAGTTTTCTCTATGCAATTTTTTTTTCTAAATCTAGGAGAATCAATGGGTCAAACTTTTTTCTATATATTTCAATTTATTGTCTTTTATTACACATGATTTGAAAATACTTAAAAACACCACATCTTATCAAAATTTTATCATTGGATCAATTTTCTGCAATATTGGTCTTCTCTAAGTAAAAGAGAGCCAAATTTAAAACTATTTTCTGTGACTTTCAATTCATTGTATATTGGAATACAGATTAGGAAAAAACTAGTAAATACATTTTGATCAAAATTGGAAATTTATTGCTTTAACAAGTTTTCTTCTATAAATCATGAGTTTTGTTTTAGTTTTATGCTTTGCTTAATGCACCTAGCCATCTCCTGGACTACTTTATATCAGCATGCGAGTTTTGAGTTAGTGTAATAAACATTAGAATTTTGGGGAGTTTGACAATATCTTTGAGTTATTATAAAAGTACAAAAAAGAGATAGCTTGTTACCCTTGATACATTCATATGCTTTGTCAGAGTTTTATATGTAATGAAAAACATTAGGATCACATATACACTAGAAATTTTACAATCAAATCTTCGCAAAAACATTGATTTGATTTACTGATCGACTTGTTACAACGCCTAAAATTTTGGAACTCTCTTTGAAGGCTAAAACAATGAATCTTGTAAGTACAAAAGAACAACCCTTGAAAATTTTCCCAAGGAATTTGAATGTGATCATATTTAAGAGGGTTATTGTATTAACCCTCAAGCCCCACACAAACTACCAAAATTTACCACTTAACCTTAATTTATAGGTGAGATAAAGCTCCTAAACACAAAACAATGTAGGGCGTATGCATGTTAAAGGGGGAGTTTGCACTAAAATTGCCGTGTAAATTATTTGTTACCCACCTTGTTATTATACTTATCTCCTACGCTCTTGTTGAGTCTCCAACAAGACCTTCCGCCCCATTCCTTTATTAGTTCGGCTTATCAGTGAGATCATCTCCAAATTTAAACTTGAATAGAAAATTGATTAAATTCCTTCCACCATTCTCCCTATTGTATATAGATCTTGATATGGATTTTCTATTTCTTACCACTTAGGCGTGAATGAGGCATACCCTCTAAATCCTTGCACCAACCTCATTTGATAAGGAACTTTTGAATAATTATTAGCTAACTTTTTACAGACATGTAATTTCAGGAGTTCATTATATAGTATGCAGTGTTTCTGGTTTTGACTGTGCTGTGAATTTTTTACCTTGACATTTTGGATCAAACTCCATTATCCACCATTTCTCTTTTCTTGCTTTCTTCTTCCTGATGATGGATAAAGGAGTTTGATCTAAAACATTATAGAAAAATCTCACACATTGAAAACCAGAAACAATGCATGCTAGCTAAATTTTTTCCTATCCATGATTCTGCATAAAAGAATCAATACAAAGAGCACAAAAATTGCCATGCATGCCTCCCATCATGGTGGTAACACAAACATCATCCATAAATGTGCTGTTCTAGGTTCAAACTTCAAACATCATCCATTTGCAGATAACGCCTGGCTGTGAATGTTCCATTTGCAATGACTTTACCCATATGCAAATTATTCATTCAGACATGTACTTTGGTACTCAGACTGAACTGCTGAGTAAATATAAAAAGAAATTATAACAACAGAAGTACAAATCTCATTTTATCTGAATGACACGTAATATTAATTAGAATAAATTTGAACATTACGCTCGATAATAGAAAACAAGCTTTAGGATTAAACAGTGTTCATTTATTTGATTGATGTTTCAGATCACACTCACTGATTCATTTATTATGCTTGTGTTTGTAACTAAGTCACATTTCATTTGAATGTGCTAGGCTTGAAAAATATACAGAGAGAATAGCAACTTCATAAGGAAACTGAAAGCCTGCAAATTTATTGCTCTAATGGAAATGACCATGAAACCTAACGATACTTGACCATTTTATCAAACATCTTGAAACATTAAATCAATTGTTCACACAACGGTTAATACCATAGGAATATCTGACTTGATTACTTATAAATCAAGACCTTCGTCAAGGCCTTTAGAGTTCATTAATACATTTGAATCAATCTGTTTGTCGAATTTTCTCTTCCTTCTAGATTCAAACTCTTGGTACCCCACCATCTTCTCACAAGTTCAGAAAGCAAGAAAGAGTAAATAAAAAGAAACATAATTTCCTGTCGAGACATTAAAGATAAAATCATGGCATGTGCAAGTTTTAATGAATAACCAACTCGTTACCTGCTGGAATTGCTCCATAGATATTGGATTCTCATGAAGCAAGATACTCTGCAATGAAGTGCAGTCACTGAGCAAGTTTTGTGGAAGCTGTAATCAACATAAAAGTTGTGTTGGAATTTGTTCACGAGATGCTGATTAATCTAATATACCTATATTATAAAACATCTCATCAAGGGAAGTTTTGAAGTTAGTTATTCTTTTGAGTCCAATATGCTGTCATGTTCACTTCGTCAATTAAAGAAAAAAGATACATTTTTAGTACAAGAGCAAAGTAGGCATAGCTTTTGGCAACCTGAATTCACTAATAATATGGAGTTATATGTCTCGATGATGTCCCTGAATATTTCATAATTAAAAACATTGATGCAGCTTATCCAGAAAAATTGTAGAAAACAATATGCAATGCTAAAACCTTTTTTTTTTAGGCTTAATGACTTGAAAACATTTGAGTAATAGATTTGGTTATATTATTCAGTAAAGCCATGAATGGGAGAAGTTAAGAATAGATGCTCATTGACAGTTGCAACCATAGATAATAGCTGTTAAGGTTTTAGGATCATTGCAAATGTAATAGCACTACCTAATTGTATGTGTTTTCCAAATGCAACAATCTCTTGCATTTATATTGAGAAAGAGCCAAGAAGAGACATGGGACATGTCTATTCATTATTATGTAATTAATATAATGACAATTATGATTATATATATACACACACACACACACACACACACACACACACACACACACACACACACATATATATATAATATCTCTTGAGTATTATATTAATTTCTCTAATATTTACATAATAATATTTATATATATGTATATATATTTAAGTATATATATACATCTCATATATACTATATATATATATATATATATATATATATATATATATATATATCTTCACTAGTATTGACTCATAGTGTTTATCTGACTGAAGCTACAAAACATCAACAATAGCAATAGAAAAGATTTGAAAAAAATGCACCAAACTTGAAATTTTCAGAGATTTAGAGATAGGTTAGCCATGGCTTGAAACATCCTGATTAGTAAGGAGTCAAGAAGTTTCTAGTAGATTTTAATTTGCATATGCAAGTTACAAAATGGTTTGGTGTCTGCAAGTGATCATCACATGTGTGCATTTGAGTTCAATGAGGTTTCTCTAACTGCTTCTTGTTGTCTCTAGGGTTTGGAGAACAAAGTGACTTCAAAATAACTTTGTGCTCAGGCATGCACATGAAACTTGGCTGCATTAACTGTTGTTAAATCCAATTGCTGTTAAAATATTTCTCGATGTTGCACAAAATGGATATGGAAAAGCAATAAATCAAAATTCAGTGAAATGTGAATCTGTATCCAAGAAAAGTTGGATACGTCTATGTCATATACTAATAAGACAAATTCCACAAATTTGATCTTCTAATAAGAGAGTTTATTTTTAAAATTATTTTGCAAAACAAACTTTTAGCTCACTCTAGGGGTACATCAAGTATAAAGACAAAAATGTTTCAGAAAATTTCAAAACTACTCTATTTGGTTGTTGGGTGTGTGTTTCATCATCAATTATGACAATGGAATGGCATTCCTAAGAACTTCCAAGGAAGTAATATAACTTTAGACAACATCTGTCAAGTTTGGGATCTTTCATGGTTTATTCTTTGAACTTTGCATGTTTTTAATCACAGAATATATAAAGATGTTTCAAACTAGATATACCTTAAATCACAGAATATATAAAGATGTTTCAAACTGGATATACCTTAAATCACAGAAAATTGCACCATAAAGCAGCAATAATGTGCAAACAATGTATGGAAATGGCAGTCACAATCATATAATATTATTTATCTTCAATCTGTGAAACACTGCTTTAGTATAGGGTTATATAAAGAAGAAGTGACATGCATATACAGACAATGCACATATATGCTCCAAAATATCTTGAATAAATTACCTGACTAATATGGTTGTTGCTCAATGAAAGCGACTTCAGGTTAGCAAGCCTACAAAGTGACAATGGCAGATCCTCAATAGAATTACCTAGAAACCAAAAGAAGACAGGTCATCCAACAAATTAGGTGACAAGATTTAAAATTAAGACCTTACAGCTACAAAAAGAAGATGCAAAGCTTGAAAATTTGGAAATATTTATATGAGCACATGTTAGAAGTTAGAACCATATAATGGCCATTCTTTACTAAATGGAAAAATAAATATGTGATTTGAAACAGCTGTGGTCAAATTGAGCCAAGGACCAAACATGTAGAAAATCTTCTGAATACCGTCAAAGAATTTTTTTACCATGTAAATTAACTGGAAATGTTATTCTTTACTTTACAGAGTGACAGCAAAAGTTATGCAATATAGTGACATCCTTGTTATACATTAACATTGGGCATGCACGGTTTTAAATTAGTTTAAAGATCCTTCTGAGTCGAATGTTTAACAGAAAAGAGTAACAAGAAAAGGCTATTTACTATACCCATCCATGCTGAAGAGAAATATGAGGTAAGAATATCAGATAGAATGTAATGTTTGATGATAATGCAAGCCAAAGAGGACCATCAAGGGTGACAAAACTGAAACCTCTTGGCAGCCATTCTCTAGAATCATGTTAAGATTATCAGTCATAAGCCGGGCAAGCATAAGTCAATCCCTAACTTTGTAAGGAGATCACATATTGCCATTAAAAGTACAACAATCTCAAAGGATATTCCAGTTACTGCCAAAGCCAGCTAATCATCTTTTGCCCATTGGACTTTGTTCCCCCAAGCACATCCACTACTGCACTAATGCCTGGTCTGAAGGAAGATAATACAGAAGTTTTAGCATACATATAATTTCCCAATCCCATCCTATATTCCCTGTAAATGATCCATATAGCATAAATTCCTCTGTACTTGTGTCTAGTCCAACCGGAGGTCTTTGAAATATAAGTCTTGAATCCATGTTTTCCTTTAAATAAATCTCCAGGTTTTTCCAACAAAGCCTTCTATATATTTCATTAACCTTCACCAACTCAACATATTCACAAAAAAGGTCATTATTGCAGCATTTTAGCTTCTACCAATTGGCTGCCTTTCCCCACCATAAAATCTGGCAAATGTTGATTCTCTGCAGATTATCATCTTATGATCTATACTTCAAAAACTAAAACACCTTAAGTATCCTTGCATCTCCACTGCCACAATCTTGAGGTACATGAGAGCTATGTTTGTGGATCTGAATACTTCTGTAATACAGTTGTTTCTTATTACTTTACTCCGGAATCCCTTTAGCATCTTCTATGTCTGAAGCCTGATGAAATGCCCTCGACTTCTCAAATCATGAAAATTTCTAATCCACTTTGCCCTCTCACCATGAATGTTCTACTTGTATTAGTTACATGAATTGTATCACTCTTTCTTCATAGAATGATGCCACTTCACCTTTTTAGGTGCCACTTCTAAACAGTCCAGAAATTGCTGGTAAGTTGCAGCTACAACACTGTTTGTACCAGTCTATTCAGTTGGATTCAACAACAGATTGTTGTGATTTTGATTATTTAATGTGTGCTACATACTATTATTTTGTGGCGATGTGTTTTGCAGTTAAAGAAAAAACAGAAACAAACTCCTTACTTCCCTACCTGTCCAGTTCACATGGTGAAAGTATAAGCTACAGATAAAGTGTGTCTTCCAAATTATAGACCTTCCCCAAATGTGAAAATTTATTTTTACGTATGTGACATCTTCTACTTCTGACCATCATAACAATTTCTAGGCCATGTCAACCTCCCATAAAGTTTGCTCATATTTTACCAGTTGCATAGCTTACAGTGGTAATGCCACAACCACCAAATCTTCAGATAATGGCATTTCTTCACCTCTTTGATGCCATTTCCAATCGGTTCCAAACTCACTAGTTGATTGTAGAAACAAAATTGGTTTTACCTGCTGTGCAGTAAGATTCAACCACAGAATATTTAAGTTTTGATTATTTGGCTCTTGCTAGACACTTAATTAGTACTTATGTGTTCTGAGCTTGACAAAGTGTGGAAAAAAAATGATTTCTTACTTTCCTATCTGCTCAGTTTATGTGGTGCAGTATAAGCCATTAAATGAGTTGTCTCTGACTCTCTTCTACACGTGAATGTTTATTTGCCATTGCCCTGGTTGGTAATCCTTTTCTTTGTCTCCCAATTGACAGTTATGGGTGAGCTTCACTGGTGAGCAGGAATTTGAATTCAAGTCAACCACAATTGGGATCATCAACATGAATTCTTTCTTTCTTTTGTCCCTTTTGGCAGACAAATTTATAGTCATTGTCAATTGGTGAAAGTTGCATAACTTCTTGATCTAAAATTATATGTAGGGTTGCTCAACTCCTCACTCTTTCACTGGACTTCTAAAAATGTCGCACTGCTCAAAAATCAGAAATCCTAGTCAAATTTAATCGTTGCATGTTTGTATTATCAAATTGCCAGTCAGAAATTCAAAATTTTTTCCATCTATCAGTCAGCAGGCTTGATTTTCTATTAATCCATTAATTTGCTTCACTGGCCAAGAATGATAACTATCAATGATGATTTGGTACCTCTTCCATGTCCTTGATTTCAATGAAATTGAAAACATAATTTGTTCCCTAGATCTGATGTAGAAAGAAATATATTTAGTCTCTAGACAGTAATGTGTAACTTATCTCTGTGAATTTAATATTCAATGTCTGATTTTGGATGATTTCAAAAGTAAGCTTCTTTGCATTCATAAGATACTTGCAGATTGATTAAACAGCACCAATGCTCAACATAATTATGAGGAAACTGCAGTGTAGGGATGACAACCCTGACCCCATCCCCATACAGACTTATCTCAGTTTATTCTGTACCTCCTAATTTAGAATGGCACCCCCTTTGTCCACCTTGTACCCTATGTGTATAGGTGTCCTCAGCTGAGAACATGCTGTTGATTTATCAACCATTTAGACAAACTCCTTGATATAACTCAAGCTATACTTTTTAAGCTATTTTCTAAAGGTTATTTGTATATCTGGGGATGTAATGTTCTGCCTAACTTAATGATGGAAGGAGTGGGAGACGAGGGCTTCATCACATGTTTGCACCTTAATTTTGTTAAAATTATTCACATTTGAAAACAAAAACCAAAATCCGCTTTTACAGTGCATTAATTTGGCAATGCTTAGCAATAAGATTAATCTGTAACGACGCGCTTTTGTAGAGAGGTCATGAAGCTGTTACATTAATAAGTGACATGAAAGTAACCGTTTATCTTTAGAGAATGAAATGAACAAGGAACTAACTGGTACGCAGGTTTCTGCTTTTACAAGATTATCAATTTTTATGGCAACTACAACTTCTTATGGTAATTAAAACCACTTTTTCAATATTGTTCACATTTGCCGTAAATTTGAAAATAGGCTTACACCAAATAGATGTCTTCTTTCAGGATTCCATCAAGTTTGTTATCTATTCTGTAAAGAATTAAGCTATTGTTCAGTTTTGTAGGTAAATGGAGCTTACTCTTCCTCTCTGATTTTCCCAGAGAATCAATAACCTTGGAAGTTACTAGATACTTACTCATTTTTCCCCAAGCATATTTAGTTAGATCTTCATTCTTCTGATAAAAACATCCAGCTCTATATTGGCTCTTTCATGGTGATTGATGATCATGAGGATGTTGGCCTTTCAATTTCTAAAACTTTGATGTGGAATGGAGCTTTCAATCATCTCCCTTCCCTTGGCTCTTTCAGCGGTTCTTCTTGACACAGGGCTTCCTTCTGCAAGATTGTTTTGCACCTTGCAGCTTTATATGTAGTGACCTGTCTAGAGCTTACCTCCCTCTTATCAGGTTCAATTAATTTCTATGTTTTGCTTAGATTTTTTAATGGCACCCTTTCTATAACTGGAGTCCTCTTTAAATCTCTCAATTTGCTTCTGTAATTTGCTGTAAATGAGTCCCACTGATCTGGGGCCTTTTTTTGTACTGGCCCTCTGTTGGTCCATTGTTTTGCAGAAGATTTAATCTGACCATATAGGTATTATCAACAAACATACAGAATTGAGTGAAAGGATAGACAACTTGGATCAGGTAAAGTTAGAACTCCTCAAAACTCAAGTCTCTCAAATTTCTGGTGATGAATAACCATAAGGTATAAACTATTTAAATGTTGCCAAGCACATGAGATTAAGTTGGACCTTAATCATAGGCTATTTGTAATTATGCTTATGCAATACAACCATTAATTGAAGAGATCTTAACTAAGTTTGCCAAAATCTGAGAAGAAAGAATGTAAAGTTTTCTTTCTTTCTTTCTTGGAACACTCCAAACGAAATACTTCAGTCAGCAAAGGGCATAATTTTTCTAAAACAGATTAGCTGGGTATATATCATCCCTTGTTCATTAGGTTGATCCCATACAGGAGAGATTAACTGTCCACCTTATTTCTAATATTTGAAAATATCAGAAACAAAATCTATAGCTCCAAATCTCTTTTGAGTGGCTATAGAACCTATGGTAATTTGAACTAAAGCCACATAGAAACAAAAAACTGATCAGATGCAAAATTTAAAATAAACCTGCAATAAATTCTGAAGGTGCTAAAATTTCAAAATATTGCAAGCTACTAAAAACTGAAAAAGTTTTATGGTCTCCATATATCTAAAAAATTGCAAAACCTAAAATATGGAGCTCCCACAAACTCTAAAATTTGATTTCTCTTTTTTTAGTGTTAGAAAAGCTAGAAAATAAACATACTAACATTATTTCTAGAAAACAGTTCACATAATGCATGAAGTAACAAATTTATTCCTGAAAATAGCATGTGCCAAGCCAAGTCACCTCTAGAAGTAATGCGGGCATTGTAGTTAGCTGGAATTGTTAGTCCTTCAAATTGCCAAAGAGACAAGGCTCCAAAACATAACCTTAGATAAAAGAGTGTTCGTCTAAACCGAATGCCAATTTATATTCAATTCCCACTTAAGGTCTCTTTTCTTTACATCATAGAGAATGTCAACCCAAGAAAAAAACTAAGGGTCCGAAAACCCTTTCCTAGCAACTGTATCTGACAAAACAAATTTTTTTTAATGTCCTTGCTGACCCAGAGTTGAATTCAACAGTTATTATTTTCTATGGGACAAAAGAGGTTCATGGGAGTCCTTCCCCCTTGAATTGGTTTGTCCCAAAGCAACAGTCTTTGAGATGTATATTTCTTAAGACCTTTCCAGCAACTTAATGAAACTCCAAGTATTGGCAGCATCGCCTCTTGGATCAAATGGCCAGAGACCTATATCAACAATTTGATTATCATTACTCCAACTTTTGATGCTTTCTTCGTGGCTGTGAACTACAGCAGACATACCATCTACAATGGTAACCATTGCATTCTCTTGTAAAGCTCAGACTTAGTGCTCTACAGAGAATGTTTATGAAGATGTTGCAATCACATTGATCAGAGGTGAAATGCCTTTTGCATCCACTAAACATTTAACATCACCACTTTCATTCGCTTTAACATAGAAATTTTTGAAAGCCAAAATAATATTTAACCATAGATGGAAAAATCGCCGATTAATTGCCAAGTGGCGAGTTTTTGACGAATTTTTGAGCTGAGTAAATTTTTCAGAGAAAAAATCAGTAGAAAAAATTGCCGATGTTTTGTGAAAAACTCGCTGATTAATTGGTGAGACTTTCACAAAAAGTCAGCGAGTTTTTAAAAGCACGCTGATACCTGCGTTTAAAGTCCAAAAATGGCACAGTTTGCTTTTTTTTTTTGGTTTGCAGCATTTGTGTTTGGTTTACAGCATTGGTTTGAGGCTTTCAAGCCCTTCCTAGGTGATTGCAATCGATTGGAAGCAGATTCGAGTGGATTTAAAGCGGATTTCAACCAGTTTTTCAAGAAAAATTACATTCCTAGGTAGGTTTGCTGAGTTTGTTTCTATGTTTTTTTTTAAAACATTTTATTCATTTTTTGTTGCATCTAAATGAATACAAGATCATTCCTAAGTAGTTAGAAATGATTTTGAATCATTAGAACAAGATACAACACTATTTTTGACAAGTTTTGTTGAATCTTTCACTATTTTTTTTTGAAGAATATCCAGTTTTTTAAAAAATATCAAAACCTAGTAGTTTGTTTAGTTGTTTTTTAACTTCGAATGATGCCTAAAAATATTGAAACTGATTTAGATAGTTTGTTTAATTGTTTAACTATAATATTTATTTTGTCTTTTTAATTTCTAGTTAACCATTAATTCAGCATGGCAAATTCACAGGATGATTGGCCACTAGAACCATGCCCTTCTAGATTTATAGGCACTTGTCCTGAAAACATTAGAGATAAGGTATGGAGGTATGCCTATGAAGCACCAGACGAGCCTGGGAAGGTGATTTGTATAAAATGTGAGAGTAATTTCTGGAGTCATAAACTGCCTCAAATACCACCTTGTAGGCATTAACAAGCATGATACTAGGAAATGTGACAAAACCACAGGAGAGATAAAAAGATTTTTTAATGCCCTACTTGCAGCCAGGGAAGAGAAAAAATTGCAAAGGGAGAGGGGAAGATTAACTATGAGGGCAGCCATAGTTGAATCTCAAAGTGCTCCAATTGACATTGAAGAAGCAACACTTGAGAGCATAGTGGGCTCTCTTCGTGGCCCGCGTATCCACAAACAAAGTGCCTCCTCTTTTACCGCTTCCATTTCCTCTAGTGGAGTGCTTGTTGTTGCATCACCATCAACCTCAGGGACACAACCTATAGGCAATTTTCTTGTGCACGGGAACACATCTGGAGAACAACCATCATTAGAGGCCACTGGATGGAATAAGGAGGTACAAGAGAAGGCAAATATTGCTGCCGGTGATTTTTGGTATTTCAACATCCCATTGAATGTGGTAGAGAGTCCTTATTGCCTCAATTTGGTGACCGCAATTACAATTTTAGGAAAACGGTACAAGACCCCTTCTTGCAAGGATTTGGGTGGTAGGTTGGTAAATAGTCCACTTGATTTCATTTTTAGATCTTAATTGTTTTTCTCGTTTATTAAATCAAAATTGTGTACTAATATTTAATTTCACTTTGTTCTTGTAGGTTGCTCACAAATGCAGTTGATAGGGCAAAACAAGTGGTGGATAAGAAAAAACAAGAGTGGAGTAAATATGGCTGCACCATTCTTTTTGATGGGTGGACAAATGGAAAAAACAGGACCATTATTAATTTTTTGGTAGCTTGCAAGGATAATGTGATGTTCTTGAAATCGGTTGATGCCTCCAATAAGGTGAAAAATGCACAAACATTGACATTAATGTTGGAGAATGTTGTCATGGAGGTGGGAATAGAGAATGTGGTGCAAATCATCACAGTTAATGCAACAACATATGTGGCCAACAAAGGCAACCCACTCTTCAACTTCCCTTTCTACTATGTCAATTGAATAGTATTTAGGCAACTGATGGAAGATGAAAGATCAATTGCAGTTTCTGATATAATTAATATAACTGTGTGCAATTGTAGGTAGAATCCTTCAAGAAAGGCACCCCACTCTCTTTTGGAAACCTTGTGTAGCACATGTCCTTGACCTTCTTTCGGAGGACATAGGAAAACTTGATTGGGTGATTCCAATTCTGGAAAAAGCAAGGTGGATCACAAAATATATCTACAATCACCTTTTGGTTCTACATTTGATGAGAGAGCACACTCATGAGAGAGATTTGATGAGATCCCGTGTTACAAGGTTTGCAACAATTTTCTTGACATTGCAAAGCATTATTGGTGCATTAGCTTCTTTGAAACAAATGTTTGTGAGTCAACCATGGCTAGACTCACCTTATTCAAAGAAGGTTGAAGGAGAGGCTATCACGAGCATAGTCTTCGACAACCATTTTGCACAAAAGGATACAAAGATTGTGAAGGTAACTTCAAAACTTGAATTTTTAATTATTCTTGATTCAAGTTTCTCATTATTAATTTGTATTATGTAACTTAATAACTTCATTAATTAATCTTTTTGTAATTTGTATTTATAATTTTTCAATTGTAGGTGTCTGAGCCCCTGGTTAGGGTTTTGAGCTTGGTAGATGGGGATCAAACCCCAATGGGATATCTTTATGAGGCCATGGATAGGGCCAAGGAATCTACAAAATATTACTACAAGGGGGATAGACTCAAATTTGATCCCATTTGGGAAATTATTGATAGGAGGTGGAACAATCAGCTCCACCAACCCATTCATGCAGTAGGATACTTCCTCAACCCCCGTTTCAAGTTTGATGGCTCTTATTCATATCCTAATGGAGAGGTCATGGAGGGCCTCTCTATATGGATTTAGAGGATGACACCTGATGATGTGGAGAGAGACCTCATTGTGATCGAGCAACAAATGTATGTGGAAGCAAAGGGTAAATTATTCTCTTCAGAGCTGGCAAAGAGAGCAAGAGGCACTCAAACCCCAAGTAAAACATTTTCCATTTGAATTTTGGATTTTGAGGTTTAGACTAATTAATAAATTATTTTTCGCTTTTTTCTTTGCTTTCTAACTTCTCAATATTTTATTTTGCAGAGGCTTCGTGGCAAAGTTGGGTTGGAAATACCCCACATCTCAAAAATTTTGCCCTTAGAATCTTATGTCAGCCTTGTAGCTCATCCCATTGTGAGCGCAATTGGACATTATTTGAGGCCATCCACACAAAGAAGAGAAACAAGTTAGCCCAACCAAGGCTGAAAAACTCGGACTCGGCAATAACTTGACGGCCCAAAAAATTTGAAAAACTCGGCGAAAAAATCAGGGCAATAAATCGACACTTTTATCGAGCATTTGAAAATATATAATTTCTTAAAATATTCTTAAAAACACACACATATACACCAAATTTGTAGAGCATATACTGATTTGAGATATCCACCATATATGAATCAAAGTTTTGAGTTATATACATAGCAATTAGAACTTAGCAAATTAACATAGAATCATATACCAAAAAACAAGTGCGGCGTCTAAATAAAATAAGTTCAATACATATCAAAGTCAAACTCCATGAAACTACAACTTCTGAATACATATTAAGTTCAAGTTTCAGTAATAATGAAAACTAGAAGTAGAAATCATAAAGTTTGTCTACGACTAAAGCTCAAAAGAGATCGTTGCTGCTGGGTGGGTGGTGCTGAAGTAGTTGCAACATCCTCAACAAGGGGCTGAATAGGTGCCTCAATAGAAGCCCCTCATGGATGACCAAGCTCACATTCCTCCTCCTCACGTGTTGCCACTTCTGCAACCCAGTCATCTTCCTCCATATCAAAGTCAGCTAGTTGATCATCACTCAAGAAAGGATCCACATGCACATCCACATCCACATCATCACCATCAGGAGGAGCAACCCAATCTGCTGCATATGGATCAATCTCATCTAGGTCAAGTGCTCCATATGAAGCCTTCCCTCGCACCTTCTTTTCGTGCAATCAAAGGTTGTACTGCACATAAACCAGGTCATTCAAGCGCTTCTGAGTCAACCTATTGCACTTCTTTGTATGTATGTTCTAAAAAACACTCCGATTTCGCTCACAACTAGAAGCACTACAGGGCTGCGATAATATTTGGATGGTAAGCTTTTGAAGATTAGATGTTGTGGCATCATAATCTTCCCACCACAGATCTGCAAGGATTAAAAAAAAGTTAAAACATTTATAATGTAGTGAAGATTCTAACAAACTTAATGAGCGAAATAAATGGTATAATAAAACTAAACACATGTTCTTGTTTACCTGGCTGTAGAGTGTATCTCCTATGTTTGCAATCGGGTGAAGAAAACAATGGCCCATCTTCCCTCTTGTAGCTCTGTAACTCATCAAGTACAAGGTCTCGAAGGTCCAAATCAGCAACCAATCTTCGAATACATGTGTCTATGCCAACTTGAACCTCTGCATCTTCTTTGAAAGTGTTGTAGAAGTAAAACTTGGGGTTCAAGTAGTAGGTAGCAACATGAATATGTTGGTGGAGTTGTCAGTTCCACCTACGATCGATTATGTTCCATATGGGTCTATATTTGGTCTTATTTGACCTATACAAGTGTTGAATGGCCTCTTTGGCCCTATCCATGACCTCACATAGATACCCCATGGGGATTTTATCCCCATCCACTATTCGAAGAACCTTCACCAACGGTTCTGACACCTGGAATAAAAAATTTAACCAAAATCAGCGATGCATTATCTAAAAATTAAATAATAAATCATCAATCAAGGTTCAAAAACTTACATTGATGATCTCCTCTATTAACGTGCCAAGTCTAACATCAAACACAATCTTCACAACCTTCTCTGCTTCAAGCTTCTTGGCATAAGGACTCTCCAACCATTTCTAACTCACAAACATCTGCCTTAGGTTGGGCAATGTGGCTAATATGCTTTGCAAGTTGAGAAAATTAGTAGCAAAGCATGTGACCCCTGATCGCACGAGATCCTTACCATTAGTGTGTTGTCTCATAAGACTCAGGACCCATGTGTGATTGTAGATGTATTTTGTGATATTTCTTCCATCTTCGACCACCTTCTCCACCCAACTCAGTTTCCCTAGGTCCTCAAGGAGCAAGTCAAGACAATGGGCAACACAAGGGCTCCAAAATAATGTGGGATGTCTATCTATCAGAAGTCTACCGGCTGCCACATATGCAGCTACATTATTAGTCACAATCTGGATGACATTACTCACTCCCACTTCCACCACCACCTCATCCAACATGTTGCACAAAGTCTCTACATTTTTCACTTGATCAGAGGCATCAACTGATTTTAGAAATACTAACTGCCCTCCTGAAGAAACAAGAAAGTTGATGAGCGTCCTATTCCTACCATCTGTCCACCCATTAGATATAATAGTGCAGCCTCTTTGTTCCCAAATTCTTTTTTGCTCTTCCACAAGTTGATGAATGCTTTGGACCTCATTCTGTAAAAACGGTCCACTCACCTCATAACGAGATGGGGGCTTGAACCCTTTACCAAACACGAAGATCGCAGTGACCACTTGATCCCAACATGGACTACATAAAGCATTGAAGGGAAGATCGTTGTAGTACCAAAATCTTGCAACTGCCACCTTTGTCTTCGCATGCATTTCTTTGTTCCATGCAGTGCCTTGCAATTCAGGTTGAGCACCAGGAGTGTTACATGGAACCCAAAAGTCTGATATAAACCCGCCCACATTTCTTGATCCTCGTACCCGTGGCCCAATGGAAGAAGCCTCTACACCTGTTTGTGAACCTGTAGAACTAAAACTCCCCATTGGGGCTGCCAAGGCCTTTGATGTCCTCTTTTTTGTTGCCTTATTTTGTGCATATGCTTCTAGGCTTGCCAAAGCCTCCCTTGTAACCTCTTCCAGACAGCCATTACACGGTGCAATATCATTTCCTTGAATCTTTGCAAGCTGATATTTTAGTCGGCTTATGCCCCCACTCATCTCCTTAGGGCAATGGTTACATTTGACATCTCCTCGATTTGGACCTGGTGTCCCGTGTATCCATAAAGGGTCCCTCTTTCTGCCACCAACCATTTTCTACACTAGAAGTCTGTAAGTACAAGGATAAAGAATCAGATATTAGATAAAAATGAACTACGAAGTAACTAAGATCATAATGTAAGAGTTTTAAAGAGGGCAATTATCAAATAGTTGTCCAAGTCTAAGATCAAACATTAGTTAAGTGATAGGTCTATTAAGTAACAGAGATCAAAATTTATGCAGTCACCTAATAGTTGAAGTTTGAAGTCTGAATAGGGAACTTGTCTAAGCTTGAGATAAAATATTAGCTAACTGAAACTCTATGAAATGACTGAGATCAAAGTTTACACTTTACAGAATAAATAAATTATAATATAATATAAAATTTAAATAAAAGTTAAAACATTGTATTTAAAATTTTAAAAAATAATTATTTTACAAATTTATATTGTTATTTAAATTTTAAAATTTGATATATACTATATATATAAATATATATTGTAAAAATTTATAATGTTGTAGAATTATTTAATATTAAATAATTCTACAGCATTATAAATTTTTACAGTATATATTTATATATATAGTATAACTATATATCAAATTTTAATTCATGAAGTTGAAAACTTGAACTATTAAACTCAGAGGTTTTAATTAGTTAATGATATATTATTATATAGTATATTACTATATACTATTATACAGTATTATATAGAAATATTAATTAAAAAAATATTAATATCCTATTATCCTAGATTCCTAAAGACTCAGTTATTAAATATAATAAATATAATATTATATAGAAATTTTAATAATAAACATTAAATATTACCTTACAAAGAAGTCGTCGGACATCTGGACTCTGAAAGCCGTCGAGCGTCTCGACTCTGGACAATGAAGAACAATCGTCTGAGACTATGGAGAGTGGATGCAATTGGGTCGTCTATGTTTTTCGTGACTTCGTCTTTGTTTAGGGCGAAAAAAAACGCGAACTAAAACACGTCGACGTTAGGGTTAAAAAGACATGATTTTAGATTTTTATATAATGAGTTTTTGTCTTTTGACTTTAGGCTGATTTAAACCCAGAAATCTCGCACTATGTGGCAAGTTAAACCAGTAAATATCGTCGTGATTTTTTCAATGAATTGGATGCGATTTAAACTGCGATTAAATCAGGGGCCAATTTTTAGTGCAATATATCACGATACATGCGATATATCACAGAGATCTTCAACTATGAGCCCAACAATGCATCAATGACCTTGTCTATGTGCAATATAATCTTCGATTGCGTGTAAGAAAGACATAGGAAGCAGTAGTTGGTCCAATTGATTTGGATGATATAGATCCTTATAGTGATTGGACAACACAGGAGTAGCCTCCATTGTTTATAGAGGATGACATCACTGATTTGGAGAGGCGGGCTATGGAGGAGGGAGGTGGATTTGGCTTCACACTAGATGACATTGAGGAGGATGAGTCAGATGAGGAGTCATTGCTAGTGGTAGGAGGAGCTACATAAAGGATGGAGGATGAGCCACACACATAATTAGAGATATTGAGTGAGGAGGCACAGTCACGCCTAGTGCAAGCTTCTAGAACTAGACCCTCTAGTTCTACCTCTCCCTTATTTGTTAGTAGAGAGATGGGAAGAGGAAGATGTAATTGTAAATTGTAATGATGTATTTCCTTTCAGTTTTATAGAAAGTTGAACTTGGAACTATTTACTATTTTGCTTCCAGCCATTAGCATTCCTCATGAGAATGCGATTTTGTACCCACTTTGCGTTTAAATATATGTAGATTCAGCTTGTTTCTTTTGTGTTCACATTAATTGACTCATTGGATGCATCATCTAATTGAATTTTGCAAAAAAATGCATTTCTAATTAAATTTAAGCAGTTTTTTCAGTTCTCGAGTTTTTTGCCAAGTTTTTCCAAAAACTAGTAGAGTTTTTCCCGATTTTGTATTTTGGCCTTGGCGAGTTTTTGCCGAGTTTGAGTTTTCCAACTATGATATTAACTCTGAGAAAAATGCATTGTCTTGAATAACTAGATTGACAAAAATAGGGCAATATCACATGGATTTTTACTTCAGCATTGTTGACACCTATAAAACTCCATGTTCATACTTTACTTTTCCCATTTGTGATCATGATCAATCATCTTTGTGTGTTAACCTATTTCAATTTGTGGTCTTCCCCACCAATTAACATGATTCTCATGTGACTCGTGTCTAAGTCTTGGTTTATCAACTAACAACTTTCACACAATGATGTAGGTTGCATCTGTTCAAAATGAAGTAATGATGAAGTTCAAAGGTTATTGATGGCATTGGAAAAGAAGGATAAGAATGAAAATGACTATGATAGGGAAAGCATGTGTTTGGATTGGCTTTGCCACATGGCTTTTTAACCTAGGTCTTCAATTAGGCTCAAGTGAGTGGAAATTCTACGTCTCTTAAAAAAGACGACAATAAGTGATGCACTCTCTCCTCCTTAGCACACTTTAATAGTGGCTCATCCACCCAACTTGCACAATGGCATGGCAACCAAAGATTCCACCATAAATCACTAGATATGTATGCTTTTTAAGTGATTATACCATCAAACTCTTTTGCCTGCTTTCAAAAGATAGTTTAAGTTACTATAAATTCTGCTCACCATTATAAAAAGACGGCTAGATGGGAGAGGCACATGCCTAAAATGGCAAGCTGAATAAACTTTTCTGTTGGCACTTTAAAAAGGGCGACAAAGGCACAAAAGTTCTGCCCAAGTTCATAAACATTGCAAAGACACCAAAAAGTTTTACGGGGTGATAAGAGTGCCATGAGTGAATTTTTTTTGCTAAGGTTATCAAAATAGGTTATAGTGAGAATGATCTCTGCCTAGGTGTAAATAATGGCATGTGTCAACATAGGTGCACTAGTGGCTCAGCCACATAAAAACTCCACACAACTTGAAAATGTAGGCAATGTTAAAGGAAAGTTCCACACAATTTAATACAGTTGGCAAATAAGTCATGAAGTTAGCTAATTTATTGAATTAGTCCACATCAATAAGTGTTGACATAAATTATTAATAGGCACGCCATCATGTCCACATCGGCCATATTAACATGAAAAAGGTGGCATCATTTTTGAAAGTTGGTCTATTAAAACAAAAAAGAAAGGATTTAAAGAAAGACGACCTCAAGTCATTAAATTTGTGCAAACTCACTCAATGAATCTTGTATAGTGTGCATATTTGTATATTTTGTTTTTAGTTTTAAGTTTATAGTCAGTTTGGCTTACATTAGCGTTAGTTTAGATTTTACGGAGCTTCCCCTTCAAACTACTAGGGAACAAGACACAACAAGCCAATATTGCATTAGAGTTCATTCAAGTGTATTCAAGCGAGGGTAGTTTGTCACCTACAATTCCTGAACATGTAAAAATATTCTCAATGTTGGACAAGAAGTCATTTCAAATGATATGTGAGAATGCCCATAATAACAATTGTCCACATCTTTCTCCTCTACCGTGAGGAGTCAATATTGGTCTTTTGGCACTTGTAGAGCACAATGACTTTCCACATGGATTAAGGAATTTTTTCCCAAGTTCCATGGTGATGGAAAACATCTTGATGACAATATCATTGATTTCACCATAACATGCGATATTGTGGGAGTAGCTCATGAAGATGTTGCAATCCAACTTTTGTTGAGACAATGATGGGAGGTGCAGCTAATTGATTCCACCATCTTGCCATAGGAACAATAACAAGTTAAGAAATCATGCATGAAAAGTTCCTATCATGTTTTAATGTTTTTAAGGATGACCATACTCTTCAAATAACCCACAAATGCAAATATGGCCAACAAGAAGCTTGTGAGAGTTCCTTGCATGATTCAATTGTCTAGTCAATAACATCAATGCTACTTAGAAGTCTTCCTCAAAGATCTTGCTGATTTGTTTTATCAACAAACTTCCATAAAAAATTGTCTTCGTGATCAAATTTAATGAAATTGATGAACTTGAAGCTTTGGAGTAAGTAGTCGAATTAGAAGATAACATGATTACCACTGCCAAAACCAGAGAGTGCCCAATCAGCCCCATGATCCAAAGCTCTATCAACTCCTTGTAAAGAGTAGTGCTTGAAATGACAAACATGAAAGGATAGATTCAACAAAATATTCTTGTCCAATGGCATCAAGTGCATCCTCAAAGAACATAGGTCCTTCCAATAGGAATGATAGATTTAGATTACTTCCTCCACTTAAAAGGTTTTCTTTGGAGGCATTGGTAAGGACAACTTGAATAATTTTTTCTCTTCCTTAGGGCAAAAGATCGCAATGTTATAAATTGTTTGAAGATGCTTCACATGATGTAAGCTCGTGTCTTCTTCTCAATCAAAACATCAAAGATTTTGGAATAACCTTTAACATCTTTAAAATGAGACCACTAGCAACTCTATAGCATGATATTTTCAGTATGATCTTATTTTCACTAAAAAGTTAAAAGCTTACACATGATAGTGTTGTCCTCAATTTTGACATCACAAAATTGGGGCAACCCTATGCAATTTTCTCATGGATTCGTAGGTGCATCCTCTATGTTTCAATGCATTGATAAGGTGTCATGAAGACAATTCGTCATCCTTGAATTGTACTTTATGTAACGTTATTTTTTAAGGTTTCTGTCAAGTTAATCTCCCTAAATACTTGTTAGAACAAGTTTTTCTTCTCTGACTGCAAGCACTTGATTTTTGACAATCTTCAAGTTTATTCTTCATTTTTCCCTTCTCTTGTAAGTAGTTTCAATCTTGAATTGCCCTTAGTTCAATAGCCTTTAGAATTCCGCTCATTTTGAGCTTAGGCATCAAACAGAGTTGTCTAGCTCAAGTTATAAAGGAAAATGTGGGGTTTTTCAGGCTGACTGTACATTTTATTAAAAATCCTCCAAAAGTGGGCTTTTTGTTGTCAATTGCACAAAATAAAATTATTTTTTATATCTAAAGTGGATTTTGAGATCTATTTTTAAATTTCAACTCATTCTGAGTTGATTTGACCATAGTTTTTAATGATTTCATGAAAATTGATTTTTTCTAGTCTATTTTCATGTTACTTTATTAAAAACTATAGTTATATATTAAATTTAATTAAATTTAGTCACTTAAGTGCATAAAAGTGGGGTTTTTTTCATTCATTGCATGTCATCCACATGTAAGTCATTTTTCAAAACCCACTTTCAATAAATTTAAGTCCCATAGTCACAATAGTGGACTTTTTATATGTAATTGCATATATTTAAGTATAAAACATTTGTAAATGTAGTTGTTTAATACATTTACATATTATGTTTTATAACTTTAGTGAAAAGGTGGCTTTTTCAAGCTCCATTGCATGTGCAATTGATATTAAAAATCTAGTTTTATAACTTAAGTAGAAAAGTGACTTTTTCCAAGCCAAATACATGTCTTTTGAAATATGTATTTGCACTCAAAAAGTGTGTATTTAATCACTTAAGTTGTAGAGTGTTGTTTTTATATGAAAATGCACATATTAAAGACGTTTTAACACATTCCTTCTATCAAGTTGCCAAGGACGTTGAATTTGGGAGCATATGCGCATGTCTTTTATAACATGTATTTGCACTCAAAAATTGTGTATTTAATCACTTAAGTTATAAAGTGTTATTTTTATATGCAAACACATATATAAAAGAATGTTTTTAAACCATTGAAGCTAAAATACATGTTTTTCGCTTCAAAAAGTGTGTTTTGACTTGTTTTAACTTGCCTTTGGTATTAAAAAGCAAGAAGTGGCAATTTTTGAGAGGAAAACATGTGTTTTTGACTTTCAAAAACCCACTTATTTTGGGGTTTTTGAGAAAAAATGGGATTTTGAAGCAAAAACTCACAAGATTCATGGTCAAAACTAAATCATTTTTGTCCCCTATAGGGTCATTTTTGCCTTAAATCCATCAAGGATCAATCTTGGCTCATCAAACTTGCAGATTGAAAGTATTTTACTCTCAAAACAGCCCGTTTAGGGCACGTTTTTGCCCAAAAACGACCCATTTTTGGTCATTTTCTTCCACCAAATCCAAATATTTTGCTTCTAAGATGAGTTCTTGGGCATTACATTTCATTTGCAGTTTGTTTATCATCCTTTCTAAGCTGTTTTTGATGCCCTAGGTGCCGTTTTTGGTTGTCATTACATGTGCATTTGAAATGGTCAATTTTGTTGCTATTCTCTTGCATTTTGTTTCTCTTTTCTTCCCACTTGGCAACTATTGCATCTTGACTCTCCAAAAAAAGAGGATTAAGACTAGGATTGAAGTCTATATATGATCTTTTGAGCTCATCTTTTCTAAATCTGAAAATCCTCTTGGATTTATTTCAGATTTTGCTCAAAGATTTGGTAAGGCTTCTTCACGTGAGTTGAGGTAATTTTTCTTTAACTTCTTCCCCAATTCTTTCCAAGTTCATGTTTTGGTTATTGATTAACATGTAAGTTTTCATTTCTATTTCAAATTTACATGTTATGTTTGTTTTGATGATCCTTCTAGTTCTACCTTCAATTCTCAAGTTGCATATGCAAGAGACTACACTTGTTTGCATATGCAATCAAGACTAAAACCCCATTCCATGATGAAAAGAAGAGCAAGTTCATGATAATGCATATATGCAATTTCCTTCCAAAAACCCACTTACTGCTGCCACATGATTTAAAAACTCGTGATGGTGGTTGCTTGCATATGCTTGCGCATTTACTTATAATGAAAACACAATATCTCATTATAAGTGGATGTCTTTCCATTCAATTCCATGCATTTTCCATATAATATCCTTGCTGTCTGCATATGCTTTCAGATTCCAAAAACCCATTTTTGGGTTTTTCACCATAAAAACGCATGTTTTTGAGCTCAAACGTTTGCATCCATTCGCTGTCCCACAAATTTCCAGCTATCTCCATATGCTCACAATACCCCTGGCTCACTCCTTTACATCAAAAAGTATGCAATGGATCCATCTCATGAAGATGTTCTCACCTTGTGGAATTTTCATGTCACATGCTACATGGTTGCAAATTCAAAGAAGGATTTTTGGCTTCAAAAGTTTGTGATTGTATTGTTTTTAGAAACAATGCAAGTTCTACCCAAGAAGAAGGTTCCTCCCCATCATGTAAATGCAAGCTAAAAGCCCAGCTCCAAGCGTTTACATATAGTTTTCTCGCTTTACCAAAAGCTGCAAATGAACCTCTAAACCCTGTTTGTGGGTGACAAGTTCTCTCCAAAATGGCATGTAATGGGATTTAAAAACCCCATTTACAATAGAGAAATATTCCCATGCTAGTCCAAAGAGTTGAAGACTAGAAATGATGCGGGCATCGAATGCTTTCAAGATAGAGATACTTTCCAAGGAAACAACCATTATGGTACAAGACAACCAAGGATGCAAGTTCCTATTCCAAATCAAGATGCTTTCACCAAACCAAAGCATATCAACCATCGGGCATCTTGTAGCAGCATGAAGACCAATGAAGGATGATGTAATAGGTGTTGTGTCTTGTCAAACACTTGAGTATTTTCATCATGTATTTTTAATTTGTATTTGACATATTACATGTAATGTAAAAACAAGATGTGATTGCATGTGATAGTATCACGGTGCAAAGTTGTAAGATGTAATCAGGTTGAAAGTGCTTTAGGCCTTGGAGCAGTGTTAAGTTTAAGATCACTGCAAATGTAATAGCACTGTTGTACAAGTATGTGTTTTCCAAATGCATTGATCTCTTGAATATATACATGGTAAATATAAGAAGAGACATGTCCCTTCGTGGGACATATCTATTCATTAATCTAATTTATTAATTTAACTATTTAGTCATTATAAGAATAAATAAATGATTAACTTCATATATATATATGTATATTAATATAAAATAATATCAATTATTAAATATATTAATATATATGTATATATAATAAATCAATTTTCATAATAATTATATAATCAGTTTTACATCAACACTCCCTCTTAGCTAGGGAAGATAAAATCATATATCACATTTCTTGTGATAAGAAGTCTTACATATCTCGTGAAGGCAGATATCACATAACACATGATGATAAGTATCGCATAACTCGTGAGATGAGGAATCGCCTAACACGTGATACTCATTACCTAACATGTGATATGAGGAATCACCTAACACGCGATACCCAATTTTACATATCACCTAATCATGTGATATGAGGAATCACCTAACACGTAATACCTAGTTTTACATATCACCTAACACCTGATATGAGGAATCACCTAACACATGATACCTAATTTTACATATCACCTAACACGTGATATGAGGAATCACCTAACATGTGATACCTAGTTTTACATATCACCTAACACGTGATATGAGGAATCACCTTAGATCGTGATACCTGATTTTCATATCACCTCAGATCGTGATACAAGGATATAGTAATTTGAGAACATTACATTCCCCTTACATATAACCCTATTATGGTATGCACACTGACATATCAAAAAGTCTACCATAACGAATCTCCATTACAAGATCGTCATCTTGTAACATCAAATACAAGTGTTCATTGTCTAAAAGGTCATCACCTCTCAAAAATGTACATAGGATGGATGAGCCCATAAGAAGTTTACACATTAAACATCTTTGTTATATTATATTAATACAAATAAAAAATTATATTACAACCATACCAAGATTTTTCCTGAAGTGATCAACTTTCACCTTGGGAAGTGCTTTGGTAAGAATATCTGCAGTTTGATCTCCTGTACTAATATATTCCAATTGAATCACTTTCCTTTCAACCATATCTCAGACATAGTGATAAGGAATCTCTATAAGATACAAAAATAATGGATCACTGATGTTAAAAATCCATCCTATGAATTGCAGTCCTCTAACTATTGATCACTAAGGAACCCATCTTGACATGGTCTGCTCCCTTTGAATCAAGATCCTTGGATGTTCACAGATGCAGATCCTCTAGTTGCTCCCTCTAAAGCTCTCAAGTTCGTGCTCCATCTTGACATTGTCAGACTCCCTCTGAATTTGATATCAACTCTCAACTCAATTCCATAACTGCAGGCATTAAGTTCTTTCTCCCTTGAATGCAATCTCTTAGGCTTCTAGATTTGTCCTCAAAGCTCTTCAAAGAGAGATTAATTAGTTTATAAAACTAAACTATCCCTGAAGGGAAATATCAATTATGGAAGTATAAAAGTTTACTGCCCCGATCTTATGGCATGAATTAATGACTCAAAATTTATAAACATTATTCAAGGGTAGAAATACTTATCTCTTATTGTCAAATATTACTAACCTCTGGAAATTTCTTCCACCAACTTGAATTATTATTGTGATCCACCCGAAGCTAAATCCAACACTCTTAGCTAGGGAGGAATCCTTCTTGATAACTTATGGTTTGTCCTCCTGATGCTAAAATCAACACCCTCTCTTAGCTAAGGAGGGTCTTCTCAGATATATGAGTTATAGAGTAATGTCCACCATGGCTATATTCAGTAGTGAGTGATGTCATATATATATATATATATATATATATATATATATATATATATATATATATATTCGCATATACAGGTAATGCTCCACTCATATCCGCACACCTGTCATTTGATGTTAGCTATTATGTTTTTGTCTTTGTTTCTCTTGTATGCAGGTTTGCCGACTATATTTGTTTGTCCATTGTTCGACCACTCTTTATTTGCCAAAACCTCCGAAGCATATGCAATATATATAAAGTCACTTTCATATTTTAATGTTGCCCCAAGCCAGTTCAATAAAGTCTTCAACCTATGCGATGAATGACTAATCATAGATAAAATATGGATCAAGCCCCCCCCCGCCCCCCTTTTTTTAATGCTTCCCCAATTTTTTAGATTGGAAGATATTAATAATTTTAAGTGTCTGCAGATATCAGTTGCCCAAGTCTCAGACCAAATAACCAGATCAAACAATTGCTCCTTCAACCCAAATCCAACTATTGCCACTATGAAGTATTGTAGATACAATGAGCAAGTCAACATCCAATACCTTCATCAAAGGGGATTCTTGTGGAGAGTTTTGACATATCACTGCAAACCACAGAGTTCATAACTATACATGAACCTTCTAAAATATTCCTATCTTGCTATAGTATTATCGAGCCAGTATATTATAAGACAACTGAGCCTTTCACAGTCACTATTCATTTCTATATGATACTGATGTCAAATTGTGAAAGGGGATTACGTTGTGTTCGATGATCTTTAACTTGTATCACTTAATCAATAATGGTCATCTTTCATATCCTCAACACATGGATCCAATACACGTGTTACTTATAAATTTACCAATCTTTGAATCTCCTCGTAGATCTATTTATAGTGGCTTTTACGGATTGGGCACTATTCATTCCATTTGCTACTTACTACTAACTGTTCAATTGATATCCTCTATAACGATGCTTACAACCTTTGAACCCTATGTATACTCGACAAAGCTCCTTCGTTCCTCCAACATTTGTATGGTAAGTGTTGATGATATGATGGATTCACATGAAAGAGATGACTTGCTCAATTTAGTTGGAAATGCGCAATCAATACTTCCTCTCCAATTATGAGAACAAGCACACTCCCAGTCTTTATGATCCACTCTGCCTGATGAAAGCAATGCACACTGCCCCAAGGAGCCCCGTTGTGTTCACAGTGCTCTCCACTATAGCCTAATGAACATATGCAAGTGTATATCCATTCTTGATCATATATGACTCTTGAGATTTGTGGATGCGGCTCCTGTTACTCTTGCTAATGAAATCAATCTTCAAGGTGCTGAACACAAGGACCCAATTATCATAACGACTAAGTGTTTCACATCAAACCCAACACCAAGCTCTCACAAGTTTGTAACGTTGCTCCTGGTGCTCTCTGTTGACTATATATATTAAGTTGTATGGATATGATAGTTGATGACAATTGTATCCTTCGAACTCTAAGACACATGTTTGTCCTAGGCAGTGGCCAATCGAAAATGGTGATTTAGTGAATGGGTTGTATGCTAAAACCCATCGATTCTCCTCGAGAAAGAATCCTGTCTTCCAAACTTAGCCGTAATTAGATCAATCTCGTGACTTAATTGATGTTTCTACCTTAGACTTCTCCCCATCTATATACAAATATATCTTCCTTTAATTGCTAACTATGTTTCTTATCTATCGTTGACTGTGTATGTAAACCGCTGACTGTATATGTAAAACCTGAGAGGATGTTGTATTCTTCCAACTAATGACCGACTCTTGTATTCATTTTGTTGACTCTCCATTATTTGCAGGGGCGTTATTCTTCTAATTTTGATCTGCCAAAAAATATTAGCTTTTATTGTTATTGAGACAACTTATAACTATCGATAAATTATAATGATGTATCGTCTTTTACAATTGTTCAAATCCGATAATTATTAATATCGCAGCGTCACTGGCATTCTCTGTTAATAATTGAGTAATGTGCAATGTAATTCACTGGAATGAAGCCATCGTGTTTGCAATTATGATCTCCTTCCTTTGAAGATTTTCTCTATTTCCTTTACATTGAATGCCCCTTCACATTCTCCTCAAAATACTCCAATGATCATGAAATCCTTACGTTTATGCAACTTTGTTTGTAAATGATCACTGTTGCTCCTTGTCATCCCGTGTTGAATCCAGTGTTTTCAGAAGGTTTCATGGAATAAACTTGAGCATTGAGGATTTAATTCCATTTCAAGTCGTATATGCACAAACATAATATTTCAATTTTCAACTAGCACAATAATATGAGATAGCCAGTAAAATCCGTAACTCCTGTTCGCTAATTATATAATATGGTTGTTTTTATTCTTCCCTTTTTCAAAATATTTTAGTAGATAGATCCCATATTCTTTTTCACATTTGCAATCTGGCTCTGATACCATGTTAAGTTTAAGATCGCTGCAAATGTAATAGCACTGTTGTACAAGTATGTGTTTTCCAAATGCATCAATCTCTTGAATATATACATGGTAAAGATAAGAAGAGACATGTCCCTTCATGGGACATGTCTATTCATTAATCTAATTTATTAATTTAACTATATAGTCATTATAAGAATAAATAAATGATTAACTTCATATATATATATATATATGTATATTAATATAAAATAATATCAATTATTAAATGTATTAATATATATATATATATATGTATATATAATAAATCAATTTTCATAATAATTATATATTCAATTTTATTTATCTGACCGATGCTACATACATCAACACATTGAATAAGTCAAAGTTAATTAGTTAGGGAATAAGTCAAGGTGGTTAAGGGTTTTCCCCTTCTTTCTCCACCTTTCTCTCTCCTCTTTTCCTATATAAAGGAGGGAGCTCATTGTAAATAATCATTTTTTGGCAAGGCAAAAAAATTCTGCCAGTTTGTATTTACACTCTAAGACTTTGAGCTTATATGCAAATTTGAATTGCTTTCAATAAAAGGGGCAGCTTGCTTTCAAAGTTTGTGTTGATTCAAGGTGTTATGTGACGACATTTTCTGGATATTGATTGTGAGTTTTGAAGTTTTGCTCAAGAGGGATTTGAATTCAATTGTGCAGACTTTGAGCTGCCTATTGCATTCAAAACCAATTTGAACTTTTGAAGACTTTGTGTTGTAGGAGGACAAATTGTTATAGTTGGTAGGGCCTGCAAATTGTTAAAGTTGAAGAATTTGAGCTTCAACTTTGAGTGTTTTATTTTAATTTCAAGATTATTAGTGAGAGACTTTGAGCCTCACTATTGGTTCTAGTTATTCTTCAAATAGGATTAATCGCAAGGGACTTTGGGCCCTTGTTCTTAATCTACCAAATATAATTATAACTGCTGCCTTAGGAGTTGTTCTTACATCAACTACCGAGTCACTAGTATTATCGTAGCAGTAGGAGATCTTTGTAGAGTTAAAAAGTTGTTACTTCTTTTCTAAAAAAAGAGGAACAGATTGGAAGAATCACCCATTTGTTTAATTTCAGTTAAAGTCCTACTGAAGCCACCTACGGTAAGAAGGGAGCCTCCCCTATTGCTGAGAGGAGAGATTTATCTCACTATACTGTTGCCTAAAGTTAAAATTTTGTCAGGTGTAGTTTTAGCGGCTTACAAAATTTTTAGCCAATAGATAGTAAGTCAAAGAGGATGTGGCCAAAAGAAAGAAAGTGTTTGTAAGTGTCCAGCATGTCCCCTTGGGATTCATGACATGATTTAACTTTAACCACCTCCGATGAGATCCTTAACTAGGATGGTAGTGGTTTCCAAAATAAATACATCTTTTGGGAGAAACGGTCAGCTTATAAGTGGTATATGAGCGAGGTCGCAAGTTCGAATCCTCTCAAGTAACGCTGAGGGGGAGATTGTTGTAAGTGTCCAACATATCCCCTTGGGATTTGTGACATGGTTTAACAACCTCTTGTAAGATCCTTAATTGGGATAGTAGCAGTTTGCTAAATAGATGCATCTTTTGGGAGAAACAACCAGCTTAACTCCCTATAGAAAGTACATAAAGGGAATCTATGAAAGAAGTCAACCATGGAATTTGGTTTACAGATGCCCATATCTGTCCCTTCATCAACAAAAGGTGACAATGAAATAGATTTTCTATCTAGCTCGAAAGCATTGCTCAATTTCAAAGAAGAAAAAGCTTTTATGTTTTATATAGAAGGAATTTCATGAGTATAACATATGTTATTTGAGGAAATCAAAGTTTCCTAGGGGTCTATAGAGCACTGTGATCATTAAAAATAAGTTTGTTAAGGAAGTTAAAGTTTCCTAGGTGTTTGTAGAGAAAAGTGATCATTTAACATAAGTTCTTTGAGGAAGTCAAAGTTTCTTGGGTGTTGTAGAGCAAAGTGATCATTCATGTGTTTCCATTGAACAAGAAGACAACAATCGTACCATGGATTGGAGCACATCAAAGGCATTTTTCTTTATGTTTGAATAATTGTTCAAGGAACTTGTCCAAGATAAGACAAAATAAAAAACACAATTAATAGAAAAACAAGATCTTCTTGAAAACAATTCAAATCAAGAGGCATGTATCAAGGTAGAAGTACATACGAAGAATTCATTGTTGGATCTGGACATTTTCCTACAACATCTTGAGAGCAGGTCATCAATTCTCTTCATTTTGTCTCATCCTCATCTTGCATGACTATCAATATAGAACTAGGTTTTGAACACGTAGTGATTGTCAACACTATATGCCAGAAAGGTCACTATAATAGAAGAATTGTTGATGTTAGAATGAGAAGTAATGTTGAGGATCATGATCCCATTCTAATGCTTGCGTAAAAAGATAGAAATTGCATGATAAAGAATGATGCATCAAATTGTTTTCTTCCTTTGCTTGATAGATTCTTTGAAGCGAATTATTTAAGTCCTATTCACTTAGTAGTAGTACCCACAATCATTATTACAAAAGGATTTGCCAAGTTTGTTGCCGCAAATTGACATTTTCCTATAACATGCTCACATTGGGGATGGCCGTATATTTGAAGGAGATTCAAAACTTAAATGTTTGTCAAATCAATGTTAAATACACACACATGATGGAATTGAAGTGCAACTTACCCAAGGTTCACAACCAACACCCATGTTAAGCTTGACATTTTCCTACAACATGCTCACATTCTAGAGATGGCCCTATATTTGAAGGAGATTCAAGCCTTGTTTGTCAAATCAATTTTAAATATACAAATATGATGAAATTGAAGTGCCACTTACCTGAGGTTCATAACCAACACCCATTTTAGGCTTGAAAATGTCCTACAACATGCTCACATTGGGGATACCCTATATTTGAAGGAGAATCAAACCTTAAATGTTTGTCAAATCATTTTTTTATGAGTGCATATTATGAAATTGAAGTGGCACTTATCCAAGGTTCACAACCGATACCTGTTTTAGGCTTGACATTTTTCTACAATTGGGACTGACCCTATATTTGAAGGAAATTCAAACCTTAAATGTTTGTCAATTCAATTTTAAATATGTGCATAGAGTGAAGTTGAACTGCCACTTACCCAAGGTTCACAACCAACACCCATTTTAGGCTTGCTAGTGACTTAGATATTTTTTGGACAACTCTAACCTTGAGTATGTCATTGTGACATGTGAAGAATATCAAGTAAGATAGGAGATGATCATTATTCTTAACAATGACTTTGCAAGCTACCTTTAGAAAGAGGTAGAGTACCTCCACCAAATGGAGGTAAATTTTAATGAAGAGGAAGAGTATCTTGAACTACAAATAATGGGTTAGTTTGTGGTTGAGTTCCTCACATGATCATTCATATCATTCTAAGCCATGGATTTTTATGAATATTTCACAAAGTTTTTAGAATGTGAGCTATAACAAATGAGCTCCCAACTTGAAAGGAGGGGTTGCTAACTTTCTCAATCCATAAATAATTTTGTCTAGTCAATTTATTTTCTCATGAATAATCATAGATAGGTGATATCTTTCTCTGTCTTTATCTATAAGCAATGTGTTTTTATCCATTTTTACGATATGTTTGTTTACATTAGGTTAGTTCTCTATTTAGGTATTAGAAAATAACCCTAATAACATTGCCCAATAGATAAGACACAGATCAAATTTCTACCAAATGTTCTAAATTTCTCTTATGGCCCAAGTTTGCACCATGTTCCCTAGAAAGAGCCAATTGTTGCACTCATGCAAAACTCAAAGATCATACTAACGTTTTCCCATTTGTTGTCATGATTACTTGTCCTTATGTGTTAAACCAATTAAACTTGTCATATTTCCCATCAATTGGTAATATTGTTATGTCTCGGTCATGGCTTTTTAACTAGCAACTTTTGTAGGATGATGGAGGTTGCAGCTGTTTAGATGAAGTAATTATGATATTTGAATGTTGTCGATGGCATCAGCAAAGGAGAGTGTGAAAGTAATTAAGGCAAGGAAGGAATACACTTGGAGTGGCATTGCCACATTTTTTCCTGCTTAAGATCTTAAACTTAAGCGAGCAGAAATTCTAACAGGATTACAAATGATGGAAATAAGTGATGCAATCCCCTACTTGGCTAACTTTAATAGTGGCTCAACCAAGTAGAAACTATTCCAAGTTGGCACAATGCAATGACAATGAAAAGTTCCACCAAAAATCACATTTCTGAAGCAGCACTAGGCCACCAAATTCTCATGCTTGCTTTCAAAAGATGATTTGTATCATTAGAAATTTAGCCCACAATTATAAAAAGATGGCTATTGTGGGAGAGGCGGATAACTAAAATTTTCCATCGACACTTTAAAAGAGGTGGCGAAGGCACCAAAATGTTTCGGCTGGGATTATAAGAGTAGCATGACTGAAGACAAATTCCACCAAGGTTATAAAAATTGGTTCAAGTGAGGAAGGTCTTTGCCCAGGTGGAAAAGACGGTATGTAAATTTGTATGATCATAGGTGCACCTTTTTAGTGGCTTAAAAACTTTAATAAACCATCCAACTTAAAAATTTTGGCCATGTTGAGAAGAAAGTTTTGTCTAGTTCATAAAAGTTGGGAAATAATATGCAAAACTCTGCAATACACATCTTTCATGCTGTTAAGCTGTCAACAATCTTTACCAAGAGTCAAGTCAGTTAAGTTATCGAATTACCCCACCTAATGCATGCTAGTGGAAATCACTAATGAGCACACAATGAATGTGGTACCACTCTTGGAATAGTTGGCTATCAAAAGCAAAAAGCCAAGATTTAAAGCAGGAAGACTTCAAGTTATTTTCTTTATGCTAACCCGCTCAATGAATCTTGTGTAGTGGGGATATTAGGATATCTTGTCTATAGTTTTAAACTTTTTTAGTATATCTTTTATAGTTTTTTTATAGTATATCATGTGAGTTAGTTTAGATCTCAGAGAGATTCCCATTTGAATTCGAAGAGAAGGTTTACTTCACACTCTTCTGTTTTAAGTTGTCTTGAAAAAGGAAAACCAAAATGCTTACAAGCATATGATGCAATTATTGTTAATAGATTGTTTATGATTGTAGTGAACTTCATGTCAACAAATTTTCTTTCTAATTTAGACCTAGTGCTTCAACTTCAAAACAAACCTTACAAATAGATTCAACCAGTAGAAGTCATGAAAATGAGAGAAACATGTTTTTCATATGTGGAACCTGATTTCTAGGTTAAATACAAAGGATCCAAATAAAGTAGTTTCATTTGTCCCTCCTTATCATTTAAATATGGTAATGAAGCAACAGCATAAGTTTCATATGGTCAAGTTGCTCAAACAACCTTTCTCTACAGAAGCCTCTTTTCTGAGGAATTCTGCAACAAAGTGATGACCACAAGGATAGAGCAAGCTTTCAACTAAGTTTTCTATAATTTAAACTCATCAGATTTCCACAGTCCATGATGTTTATTGCATATGATTTTTGGATTCAACCATGTAGAATTGTTTTATTTTCTAATCTCATCCACAATTTCAGAATGAATACTTAGCCATGTTTGAATAATACTATTTGGCTCAAACAATCAAAATCAAACAAGAAATAAATCAATTTGATTATTGAGAAGCAGAAAATGAAGAAAAACCCAGGGCAAAAGGCACCAAAAAGTAGTGCAGCCGAAGCCCCGAGGAGAAAATTTGTTGAAAGGAAAGCAAGAAAGTGAAAAGGCAAGGGTTTTCGAGCACAAAAATTGTATAAAGACTACATTCAGATGATAAAATCTTGTACACCAGCAGAACTTGGATGATAGAGTCTTGCTGCATTTTGCTAAGGAGCTCAAAGTTTCAGGAAAGGTCTCAACTAAGGAAAAAAGCACTAGCAGTTTCCCACAAGAAAGAAGGAAAGAACACCCTGCTGGATGGCCACCCAAAACCAAGGCTTGTCTGCTATGCAGATATCTTTCTTATACACATACAACATGGTGCCAATAGTTGGCAACTGAGGAATGGAATTTATTTCAACGAAACTAAAAATATGTTCTCTAAATTCAGAAATGTTTTTGAAGAACATTTTTACAATAACTAATTTACTGGGTTCAGCTAGTTAGGCCCATATATGGCAAAAATACAATACAGGTTTCGGTTCAGATTATGGATGGCCCTGGATTCTCTCATGGTCCGGCTTTGAATCCCAAATGAATGCTTTGACTTCTCATCTCTGTAACAAAAAATATAAAATTTGAATCATGTCTCTGACTTCCTCAGGCCCTTCCCTTGTTCAGTCAGGATTCAGTGTCTTTGGTGCAGATTCACACCCAGGCGAGTCGACCTCTTCTTGCAGATCAAGACTGTAAATTTGTCTCCACCTTCAGTTGTGAATATCTTTTATATATAACACAAAATATATTTTATTTATAGATTATATAATATATTTATACAAATATTAAACAGTATGATATTTAATATAATACACTAATATATATAGTATTTAAATATTCTATTTATTGGTAATTATGAGAATCATTATTGTTATAATTTATAATTTTGATTTTATATGTATATTTCTGTTCCTGTACCCAGGGAAAACAAAATCTGCACTGCCATATCGGCTTCCATACTCATACACGCCCTCAGATCAGAGCCAGTAACTTAGGTTTTTAACGTTCAAAAATTTTGCCAAGTTGTTGCTGTGCTTTTGCCAACTCCAAGCTGTTGGAAAAAATTCAGACAGCCAAGTTATTTCTGTGATTTTGCTCGGTCTTAGTTGCTGAAACTTGAAAACAATTTGGTCAGCCAAGTTTTTCCCGAAAATGATTTTTTCAACTATGAAATAAACAACTTTTATCTTCAAATTGAAGTAGCTAATTACTTCAATCTTCTACAGAAATATCAATCTGAACAAGATAGGTCTTAAGGGAACTCTTTAATATAGGTTTCTTACAAACCTAGATATTGATCAATAAGCACTGATAGCCTCATTGCTTCTCTGATAAGTTGAAAACATCTACTCATGAGATTTAAAAAAGTGTCCTAAGACCACTGTTATGTTCCTAACAGAAACTTCTTGTTATGCGTTAGTTACCTTTAATTTACAACCAAGGGCTAAACGACAATGGAGCAGTGGTGGAGGGGGTGGCACTGGTATACAGATTGAGCTGAATTTAAATCTTCAAGGTAAAACCTGCAATATAACATCTCTGCAAGTGCCAAGAGAAAGGCAAACTAACTTCTCCAATATAACATCCCCCTATGGCTGCCCTACTACTAGGTCTTTTTCTTTGTAATATTTGGGTTTCTTACTTTGCAACATCTATGCTATGACTATCACTACTTCCCTCACTCTCACTGCTGCTCATGATTTCAGATTTTGCAATGTAATATAGTGCTGCAAGTTTTTTAAAAAAAAGTTATTTCAATGTTTCATTCAAAATGCCCTCCCTATGTGATGAAAACAAATGAAAAATGGCAACAATGTTGAAATAAACAAAAAGAAAATGAAAAACATGCCTGGAATGAAGAAAATATGATGGCAAAACCTCCTCTTGCAACTCCAAAATGCAAACTTTCCTCACTGCTGCTGCTGCTCTATATTTTTCCTCTTAGCAAGTATGCTAAAAATGAGAAGTAAACTTACTTTTTTGTGTTTTAATGGGAGTCGGGACAAATAGGGTTTCATATATTTTATTGTCTTTTTCAACCCACATGGGGCTGCACGGTCAACCACAATAAAAAATCTTCTTTTTTTAATGTTTTAACGTTGTAACTTTTGTTGGGACATAGGGGACGTCAATCCATCCCGGGGACGGACGAGGGATGACAACATCATCCCTGATATGGATTGCTGTCCCCAAGTTTCTTGGCAATTTTTTTTGCCGTTTTGGGGACAGTACTTGAATTTTACCAAAAGAGGACGGTTTGGGGGATGACAAATTCCCACCCCCATGTCCCCGTACCGTCCCCGGGATGGGTGTGGGGGGGAAATGCCATAGGACGCATCCCCATGGAGCATAGGGTTATTCAAGTTTGGAGTTTTTGGTTATAGCTTCTTTGGAGGCTTTCTTCTTGGTTAGCGAGGAAGAAACCCCTCGCTGATGACATTTTCTATGCTGTTGAAAGATACAGTCTGGGAGATATGAGGTGTTTATTAGAATAATTGCATCTATCATTAACAGCGGTGTTGCAGATCTATTGAAGCTGTTTGGACAGGTTTTGAAGGGGTTAATCAGACCTATTTGGGAGGTCAGGGGCAGCAGAAATCATTTCATTGGCAATAGGCACTTAGGGTTGAAGGTGTGGTACCGAGATCTAGGAATTTGTAGGTTTGATTTCATTACAGCAGTGGGTACAAGTCATCAACCTTTTTTTGGGTATGTTTAATTTATATTTGTAGGGGTACTTATCAATCTGGGTTGCTATTGTTTTGGGTTGCTGTTTATTATTGTTTCCAGTTGAATCATCAACAAAACAAACAAACAAACAAAAACCCCTTTTGCACCTTTTGTCTAGTTTAAAAGATCACACACAAAAAAAGTCTTTTGGAACAATAGGGCAACATATTACAATGGTATAAAAGCATAGTTTTCCTGCCATCCAGTGGGTTAATGAGTCTCTATCAGCATCATTGACAGAGAAAGAAGATAACAAGAAAGACTAAGTAAACGGGAGGACATATTTTAGGAACAGTGGCATTAAGATCTAGAAGAACAATACTTAAAACCATTTTGATCAATCATCACATTCAAAGAACATGGGTGAAAGAAGTGAAAGAGGTAACGGGACTACGAAGCAGATCACACAACACTCCTTTTGGATGCTTTACTTAGAAGTCAAGAACAAACCAATCAGCTTATTACACACTTGACTGATGTAGTAGCTTGAATAGGGGTCAACAATCAGGGAAATTATGAGCAGAGAGATGAAGAGGATCAAACGAAAGCTGCAAATCAATACCCAGAGTGGAACCTCCAGCAGGGAATGATCTTAAATTGGTTGAATTATAGAAGGTGCTTAGACAAGATTGGATTGGTCTAGATTTTCAGCCTGATATATCTCTATGTGAATTTATTGATCTTAGGATGAAGCATTTGCCCAACAGGGGTAATAAGGAACAACATAATGACTTGCGCAGGAAGGTTGGCAAACTTAGCCTACCCTATTTTGGTGGATCAGTTATGACTTTGGCGAGATCAAGGGTCCAAAAGTTGGACACTTATTTCAATCTTAACCCTATGCATGAAGAAGTGTATAAAATATGTTGCTTTGCATTTACATGGGGTTGTTCATGAGTGGTGGCATCATGGAATACACAACATGGAGCATGATCAGACCACACCCTATGCAATGTTCACTGAGAGGTTAATAGAGAGATTTGAAGGAAGGACCCCAAGCTACATTTTAAGGAATTAGCGCAATTGAAACAATGAGACTCAATAGATGCATATGTTGTTGATTTTCAAAGAATATCACTCTTGGTGACAGATTTTTTTGAGAGGAGACTCATTGTGCTTTTTATAGATGGGTTACTAGAACCTCTGAAGGGATGGATTAAGGTATTGGATGATCTTACACTATGGGAAGCAATTGAAAGGTTAGAGATATGGACACTACCACTTTATAGAGAAAATTTTAGTCCAAGGGTTTTCCACAAAAGAAAGACAAAGGAAAAAAAATATTCCAAAAGAAATCACATCAGCCATGAAATGATTCAAAGAGGCCAGACAGTGAATAATTGAATGATCTTAAGAGGAGGAAATTGTGTTTTCATTGTAGGGAACCATTGGATCCTTCACATATATGCAACATGAAACCTAAAGCAAAAAAAAATGGAGTATTTTTCTACTGATGAATCGGCATTAGAAAATTCAGATCAGTCATCTGATTCAGAGAGTGGCAAAGAGGAAAACACTTCAGAAGAAAAGCCCAAGGAAGATAGGACCCTAGCCCGAATTTCTAGTGCACAAAAGATTACTTTCAAGGTGAGAGGTGTTATATAGGGGCAACGAGTGGTTGTTCTACTTCTGATTTACATAGGACCAACACATATTTTCATTGATGAAAGGGTAGTGACTAAAAGAGGGCTGCAAACAGAAGAGCACGACGAGTTTAACGTATAGAATCCCTTGTACTTACAAAATTTCCATCTATGTAATTGGTTGATTAGTAGCTGCAAGATGAGTTTTATGTGGTAGATATCGGGGACAATGATATTATACTTGGCATGATTTGGATGATGTCTCTTGTGGAGTTCTTTCAATTTAGAAAGATTGGAAATGAAGTTTGAACATCAAGGGAGAAAGGTAGTACTCAAGGACTTTCAAATGGTGGATCTAGAGTAGTATTATTCAAGAAGATGGCGAGGTTGATTAGAAATTATCAAATTGAGTGGGCGGCAAAGTGTCTTATTATACCCAAGGTTTCATAAATTCTAGACCAGGAAAAGAACAGTTACTGCCTAGATATTCAGTTAATACTATCTACGCATAGCAAGGTTTTTTGGAGCATTCCTCCTGGAATTCCACTTGATAGGGGTATTGAGCACACATCATTGAGTTAGAAGATGGAGCCAAACTTGTGATTACAACTCCTTACCAACATCCTAAGAGGCACAAAGATGAAATTGAAAAGGCAATTAAGGAGTTACTTGAGATGGGACACATAAGACCCAACAAGAGTCCCTTTGCATCAACAATTGTCTTGATTAATAGGGAAGATAGTACAATGTGGATGTGCATTGATTATAGGGCCTTGAACAAGAAAACAATCAAGAACAAGTAACCAAACCCCAAGATAGATGAGCTGATTGATAAGTTACATGGAGATCAATACTTTTCTAAGATAGGTTTGAGATAAGGATTTCACCAAATTCAGATGAGATAGGAGGATATAAAGAAAACTGCCTTCAGGTACTATTTTGGGCATTTTGAGTTTCTGGTAATGGCCTTCGGATTGGCAAATGCCCCAACCACTTTTCAGAGTTGCATGAATTAGGTGTTTTGGAAGCAGTTGAGGAAATTTGTTTTGATATTTTTCGATGACATCTTGATTTTCAGTAGGACGATGGGGGAACGCATACAACATCTTGAGCAAGTATTCAGTATTCTAGAGAGTGTGTCTCTTTACACAAATGAATTGATGTGTGATTTCTAAATGACAAAGCTACTTTATCTTGCTCACATCATAACTACAAAGGGAGTGAGTAGATCCTGAGAAAGTTAAGGCTATTATGGAATGGCCTACTCTTACCAATCTCACACAGCTCAAAGGATTCTTTGGACTTTGTGGGTTCTATAAGAGGTTTGTTAAGGGGTTTTTTCAGGCAGTTGCACCACTTATCGAATTGGTTAAAAAGAGCATTTGTGTGGTCTAATTCAATAGATAAGTGTTTTGAGCACTACAAATAGGTGATGTCTACATGTCCTATATTAGCCAAACCAAACTTCTCCAAACCTTTCGAGTTTGAGTGTGATGCTTCAGGTGAAACACTAGTAGCAATGTTGATGCAAGATAAACACCCCATTGCATTTGCGAGTAGGAAGTTAAAAAGGTGTGGATAGGAGCTATTCAGTTTATGACAAGGAAGTGTTGGCCATCATGCACGCCTTGGCCAAATTCAGCCCATAATTGGTTGGGGGCAAATTTATCAACACAGAACATAACAGTATTAAATACTATATGAATTAGAAGGACCTCAATGATAGGCAGAAGAATTGGGTCAGTAGATTGCAGGCATATGACTTTGACATTATTTATGTCAAGGGCAAGGAAAATATAGTTGCTGATGCACTTTCTAGGGGACCTCATTATGTTCTCTCATGGATATTTTCGTTGATTGGAGAGACTTAATTGCAGCTGAATATGCCAAAGATCCATGGGCAGTAGGGATTATGGACGGCACAACACATGATGATAGATATACTGTGGTTAATGAGTTGATCATGTATAAGGACAAGATTTATATGGTGCCTTCTTCACAAATAGAAATGAAGATTCTGAGGAGTTTTCTTGATACACCAATGGCTGGCCACTGAGGTTTCTTTAAGACATACAGGTAGATTTGTCACAGATTCGCTTAGAAAGGACTTTAGAATGAAGTCCTTAAGTACGTTAGAGAGTGTTCAATCTGCCACCAAAATAAGAATGAGCACACACTTTCCTCTGGTCCTTCAAACATTTCCCATTCTTAATCAGAAATGGGAGTGCATTTCAATGGATTTTGTTACAAGGCTGCCTAAGGTTCAGGGCAAAGATAGTATTCATGTGGTGGTTGGCCGATTGACTAAATTTGCTCAATTTTCGGTCCAAACAGTGGTCCACGTACCAGTGGAAGATTCGGCATAAATACATAAATATATAAATGAATAAACATAAATATAACTTGATTCAATTAGGGATAATGGAAAAAAATAAATTCATATTATTATAATCAACAATTATATCGATTCATAAGAATTTATAATTATTATTTAGAGGGCGATGATATTGCAAATGGTTATCAAGCATGAACGGACACATTTGTTTCCAAGGCAGCCCTGCATTGGTGAATGAGGTATTTAAAAAGGAATTGAACAGACCTTTCAAGGGGCGGGAGCAAAAGAAAGATGGAAATTGCTGAGAGTCTAATTTAGGTATCTATCGAAGGATTGAACAATTCATTGGCATATTGAAGGTTCGCGCAAGAGTTTACTGGAAGCATTATGATTCATTCCTTTTACATTTGCATCATGCTATTGGCATTAGTTGGGAGTCAATACTACAATACTGTGCATCTATCTCCTTAGTGGCAATTAAAGACAATAGTATTGGATTTGATCAGTTATCAGTGGTGCATTAGCGATTAATGTTTGGTGTCATCGTGGATTTTCAATGGTGCTGATCGGTCAAGCCGTGCATTCTATTTGCAGGAACCTTACAAATACATCATTGCTATTTGATTTTAGAATCAATAACTATTGGCTGACTCTTTCAAATATGGAGATTGGTAATATATTTGTGGTTTGGTTATTCAGCACAAGCATCATGAGAGCGTATTTTCAAGTAAGGGAAATTGAAGCTAGAGGTGCAAATTCAATATAGGCAATCATTCATGGGAGTTATAATGGTTTTATACTTGTATCTTGTATTATTGAAATATAAAGGGAAACATTGAAGATAAGGAAGAAGGTTGTCGTTATGTTTATATTAATGTTTTGAAGGATAACCAAGTTTAATATTTCCATGGGATATGGCACATAATATTATCAGACCTTTTGTCATTGGTTGCAAGCTTCCCATGGCGAGTAATGTCTCAATGATATAATTTGAATGTGTCATAAGATTGTTGTTCATCCCAAACAAATACAAAGGTTGACAATCTAGTGCAAATTATCATCTATGACTACTTCCTTTAGTGATTGATCATAGCAATCAAGGTTTAACATGGGTCATGGTCGAAGTAATTGAAGACTTTGGATGGAGTGTGAACCAATTTCCCCTATCTGGACAACAAATTTTCTCTCTTCATTCAATTGCCTTTATACTGTTGTGCCACTGAGGCTTGTTTGATCTTATTTGCTAGAGTTTCTGTGATTACGAGTTGTAGATTATACATGCTCTATATCATCAAGGGCATTCATTCCTTGAACTTAATATTCAGCTGGGGTCAACATCAAGCCACCTGGGATAACTTTATAGTGGTTCATTATTAATTGTGGTTGTTGGGCATGACTTATTCATCTATAGCTAGGTGTTGTTGGGCAAAAGTTGCTGAGTTTAAAGGAGTGTTATTACTCTATAAGTTGTTAGCTCTTGGCATTTCAAATCCTCAGTGGAATGTATTCAACATTACAAATAATACTTTATTCCAAATTGTTTTGTATCTTCATTTTCATTCCATTGGAAGGAATACATTCTTTGGAAATTACAAAATGTATGAGTCCTTTGCTATCTAGTTGATCTTGTTTGAGAGACAAATATTGCAAATGTAGGCAATATTCCATTGGGGACATTACACACATAGGTAGCTGATTAGTTTTCTCAGGGAGACCATTTGGACAACATGGGCTGCCCAAGAGCACTGCAAGTGATAGAGACATTAAGTTTTTGAGTATCTTTTGGGGGGAACTCTTTAGGTCAAGCGGGATTGATTTGAATCCTAGTTTGAGCTACCACCCATAGACAAATGGACAAATGGAAATAGTAAATAAATGGGCGGAAGTGTACCTTCGGAACTATGTTTCCAAATAGAAAAGAGCTTGGATTAAGTGGCTGCATTTAGGTGAGTATTGTTACAATACTACTTATCATATGTCTATTAGGATGGCACCATTTATGACTTTGTATGGATATGTGGCCCCCAACTTATAGATCTTCTTTTTGGAGAGAACGCAGTGGCCAAGGAAAATGACTTATTACAGGAGAGTCAAGACCGTGAAAACATCAAAGGAAAATCTGCAACAAGCACAAAATCAACATAATTTGTCTATTAATTAGCAGCGGATAGAGCACAATTTTGAGGTTGGGGACATGGTATATTTAAGATTGCAAACATACACACAATCTACTCTCAAGAAGAGAAGAGCAGAGAATCTCAAGCCAAGATTTTATGTGTAGGAAGTTAAGTTGGCCATATCTCCCAAAAGATGCATCTATTTGAGAAACCGCTACCATCCCAGTTAAGGATCTCACAGCTAGCTGTTAGACCATGTCATGAAACACAAGGGGATATGTTGGACATGTTCCAACATTCTCCTCGGTGTTACTCGAGGGGATTCAGACCTGCAACCTCACTCTACTACCACTTGTAGGGAGTTGAGCTGGCCGTATCACCCAAAAGATGCATTTGTTCAAGAAATTGCTACCATCCCAGTTAAGGATCTCACAGGATGTTGTTAGACCATGTTACGAATCCTGAGGGGATATGTTGGGCACATTTAGACATTATGGAACTTTCAGAGTTACCAAGAGAGTTGGGGAGAATGCCTATGAGCTTGAGCTACTAGCTAACAGTTAAGTACACAAATGTTTTGCATGTATCTGGGCTCAAGAAGGCTATCATTGACTTCAAAGAGTGAGTTCTCCAGAAGCGGATCTTCATAATAGGGTATTTGATCAAATGGAAGGATTTGACAATATAGGATGCAATGTGGGAGAGTGAGTAGATTTTACAGCATCCAAAGTTGGAATTGCATAAGGACAAGCAATTTTGGAAGGGTGGATTGCAATGTCCCTTTCCTAACCAGTTGACAAGGTGAACCATTAGCCTAGTAAGTCAACTTCAGGCTAACAAATAAGAGAATAAGCAACTCTGGAAGCGATCTACCTAGTCTTGGGTATAATTCCATATTTTATGTGGTCTTGGACTTTATTTTTTAAAAACATAAGGTCTTAAGTGAAAATTGAAATATTCCACTTATGTTATTTTAGAAAGGGAACTCCTAGGGGTGAGCGCCCAACCTAGGGGGTTATAAGGTTATTTTATTAAGTTAATTGGGGAAGCCAAAAGTGGCGTCCAACCTAGGAGATATAAGAGTTTCAATATATTATTAAAATAAAAGGCCTTTTCACCTCTTTTGGGTGTGGGAGTTAGGGCTGAAGGTGTGCCCCATTTGAAGCATTTTTAGAACTGTGTGCATTCATTTAGGTCATTCAAGTTTGAAGTTTTTGGTTGCAGCTTCTTTGGAGGCTTTCTTCTAGGTTGTTCAGGACGAAACCCCTCATTGATGACATCTTCTACGTTGTTGAAAGATTTAGTCTGGGAGATCTGATGTGTTCAGTATACAAGCAACAGGTAGGTTTATTAGAATAATTGCACCAATCATTAACAGGGTTGTTGCAGATTTGTTCTCGTTCGGACAAGTCTTGAAGGGGTTTATCAGACCTATTTGGGCAGTTAGAGGCTGCAGATATCCTTCCATCATTTCATTGGCACATTGCCACTCAAAGTTGAAGGTGTGGCGCCCAGATCTGCGAATTCAAAAATCTGATTTCATTATAGCAGTGGGTACAAGTCTTCAACCTTTTTTAGGCATGTTTGATTTAGATGTGTACAGCTATTAATCAACCTGGGTTGCTGTTGTATCGGAGAAAAAACCATTATTTTGATCAGCATCTAAATCTGAAATTTTCTGCTGTAATCTTGCATGATATTTATATCATTTCAGAATTTCTATTTTCTGTTATTTATTTTGTTTCCAGCTGAACCATCAACAACAAAAAAAAAAAAACCCTTCTGCACCTTGTCTAGTATGACAGATCACACAAAAAAAAATAGTATTTACTATTTTTTATTAAAAAAGAACAGGGCAGCATATTACACACAAAGGATTATTACACAAAAAATGATTAGCTGGGCCCATTGCATTATTTAGAAGACCAAAAAGGCTCATGTCAAACAGCTTGAATAGGAATGGCAGCTTGAGCTTTTGTTAATATTAGGTGTTGATCATCAACAGACTTAGAAGACAGCAAAGATGTCATTATATAATTGACCAGAGAATTAAATTATTTTTTTCTCCACTTTCAGGAAATCCACACAAGTTATATTTACAAGGTGCTGTAATTGTATGGACATAGGTTGAGAATAATTAATTAATTATTCTTTTTAGGTAACCTCATGTGCTTGTAAAGAGTTATCTATATGAGGAACTTATATTAACAGTTCAACCTTCATCCTTATGATGGGTTATAAAACGCAAACCCAAGTGTAATTATTCATCAAACTCTATACATAATTTTTATGCACAATTTTTTTCTCTAGATCACCATAGACTCCATAAATAATAACAAACCACAATCAGAAGTGAGTTTATCCAACACCATAAAAGACTGAAAACATCTAGTAAACCGTTTTTACAAATATAAGGCCAAAACAGAGATAACACTTAACAGAGATGTATTACAAAAAAAGAGAAAATCAAATTGTATTTATGTTTTCTGCTATGAAAAATATTAGTGGATATATTGGTGAGTACTAATAATGATATAAAAATTCCTTGATAGTTATAGTTGAAGTTTAGTGGTTACACGGCACCATTGGCTAGGAGCTCTTCCAAGGAGAAGCAGCTTCCAATTGACTCCGGAAGGAACTTCAAATGGTTACTGGACACATTCAACTGCACCAGCTGCATCACATACAAGATTAATTAAAGATAAAAAAAAATGTTTGGAATTTGGACAACCAATAACAAAAAGAGAATGAAACCTAATTCAGCAATGTCCAAACAAATTATCATATTTACAAAATAAAAAGGATTTAAAATTTCTGGTTAAACAAACAGGCTCTTTTAAAGAAAATAAATTGAAAATTATAATAGCAAAAATAACTTCAGGAAAATAAATGTGACTTAATGGTCATTGAATAAAAATCACTTAAAGTACATGTTTCTTAAGCCATTAAACTCAAAAGGGGAAAATGTGGTCTTTAGGCTAACAGGTACCTAAGTTGCATAAAAGAAAGTGCCCATAATTTAAAAATCAATTAAGTTGCTTAAAAAGACGGGTCTACAACTTAAGAATAGAATAGAGTACAAGCCAATGACTCTAACACTTACCGAATAATGCTCTGTCATCTTCCTCTAGGGTAATCCAAGGAAATGACTGCCAATGCATAGTTAAGCCTCATGGCTTTAGCAGGGGACATTACAAGTATTTAGTTATTTACATAAATTCCCAAAAATATTGTTTACAATTATTTGGCTTGCAAAATACTTATTGAAGTTCCAATTTTTCTCTCAAAGATACAAAAATGTCATAACTGGATATTATACTACCAATAATTGTTCAGATCATTGAAGATCTTGGATGGTTCATCGCTAGATCCTTGTATTTCATTGTAAGGATCCTGGTTAGTGATTCTGCTAGATCCATTTACTTTCAATATATTTTTTCCATGCTTTATGTGTATTGAAATTGGGTGATCTAGTCTACAATTTTGGCATTGACATGATTCCACTTGCACCCAGCTAGTTTGACTTAATCAAAATTCACATTTCACCATTAATAATTTTGGTTTGATCACATCTATGATTTACTTGTATTGTAGATTGATTAGCTAGCCACCAATATCTTTCAATTTAATTTTGTTGTCCTCATTCTAGATTTCAAGTGCTCTAACCTTGCCCACATAGAGAACTTGGTGATAAAAAAGAGCTAGGATTTGAGTGATTAAAAATATATCGTAGATTTGAACTAACACCTTATGGGGATTATTACATTGAGACAAAGTTGACCATGGATATACCACCAAAAAATTTAAACCTACAATACCAAGAGGTCATAGGTGTTGGAATAGTTGGCTATGTTAGTACCACCAACTATGAACATAATTCTTGAACTTGTCATGAAGAACTTCAATACTTTGACTATTGGAGCGTACAAAATCAACGAACTCACTCCAGACTACATCTTGCAAATCAAGATTAGGAAAGACTCTACAAAAAGCTACCATGTACCATTAAGCTACTTTAAAAACTCTATATGGAGCACTCCTTATTGGCATAGAAAGGACCTTAGCACTATAGCAGTTTTGGACCCAATATGAAGGTAAGATGTGGTGGGGTGGTCATTGCGTTCCGTCTCTCTTCAATACTTGTTCAAAGAAATTCATTTGAAAATCTTACTCTTTCTTATTTATTATGATCATCATCTCAATATTGAGTCAATGGCATTATTTTTCTCTCCCAAACAAGACTTATCATGTCAATAAAGTGGATCATACTCAAAATGAGCTCAGCAAAACTAAGGAGTTATTCCAAAAGATCTCACTCTGACTTTTAGGATCATCCGCTTCATATTTTTGGCACTCCTAGTGTTAGATTGCCTCCAAATGGACGATTTTTTCTAGATAACCATTTAAATAGTGCCTCCCAAGCCTTTATAAATAATCTCAAGATGATTACGTTGGAGAGAAAACTAGTCTCGCCAACCTAAAATAAAATGGATAAGATCAGAAAAGATAACTTTATTAATGTCCAACAAGAGACCAACAAAAGGGTCCATGGGACTGCCAAAACAAAGTAGGACCACCAAATGGTGTCTGGGGAAAGAAAACGGAACCACAAAAGCAAGACCAAACAAATCAAACTATCCAACTAGCTGCTCCGAGAAACTGAGAAAAAATCCAGAACTGAAGGATAGGCCCTAGAGTGGGGAGGGACCCCAAGGCGTCGCTGAAGACCTCTGGAAGAGAGGGCAGAAGGCCACTGCTGTGTGAAGGATCTGCATACTTCAATTTTACAACAAACTTCAAAGAAGAAAACATACTTAAATTATGTTTTAACAAAATAAATTTCTAACTAAAGTTCAGCATAAAATTTTATATTGTTTCTCTCACATATAAGAGCTCCAATGCACTATGACATCTGGTGATTGCTGAGGAACATTCAGATCTTCAGCCTTGACATACACCTTTCTAATCCAATCAATTTTGTTGCCATTTTTTTTGTAGCATAAGGTTGAAGAAGTGGATAGCAAAAGAAGAATGTGTAAATAGTGTTCCTCAACAAACAAAATAGTTGCTCTACAATTCTTTGTGCTATCCATTATGACATTAGTAATAAATTGGGCATCTTTCATCTTCGCCTTGCAAGCACAGCTCTCACAATGCCCCTTTTGAAAAACAATGATCATATTGATCACAAACTAACTTTTAGCATCCTTCCATCCATCGAAAATGAAGAACACTTGTCTTGGCCAACAAATCCCTTGTGGGCTTCAATGAATCCTCTACGAGGTTAACCTCCTTTTCCATAAAAGGACCCAAGCTCTTGTATCCTTTAGGAGCCTCATTAATTTTTCTCACCATTTTTTGCCAATATGATGATTAAACAACATTAAGAAACAATCCATTTGCATAAATACACCTTGTTATGTGTTGAATGGTAGTAACTTGAGACTCGTCTTGAAATGGATTTTCGATTATCTCTTTGGTTTATTATGTGTAATAGATTATTCTTCATGTGTGGCCAACAATGGTTGGCTTTAAGAATGGATGGAAATGGAAGGGGCTTTGTTCCTCAAGATTCTCTTTTTGCCAAGGGGTGATTATCTCAATGGCTTGCTACTACACTTTCTTGCTCCTACTCATTAATATATGCTAACACTTGCTTTGAGGGCACAAATACACCATTCTTTTCAAGGAAAGCTTTAATGCAATGTCTATGAATGCAACACAAATAAGCTTTCACTCAATTATATGAGCTTAAATAACTGAAAACTCACCCAACGCAGATCCAAATCTACCGCCCACCCCTTGAAATTGGTTCTCATATCAGCATTGTTGTTTTGAAGCAAAATCAACCCATGGAGCTAAAACGAGTTGCAAATGAAAACAAAAATAGATTAATATAACCTAGCTTATTTAATATTTGAAGGATACATTCATCGAAAAACGAAAACAAAACACTATGTCGAAAAGAAAGTTAAAAACAAGAGCTTGTTAATTGTTTGTGAAACAAAAATCCAAAAAAAAACTTAAACCTCTTTTTAAAAAATCTTCTAAAATCTCTGTGGTAGTAAATGGGCTTTTGTAGACACATAGAAGCAACACTCCAAGCACTATGAAACTTTCATTGATCAATCTTCTAGTCTATTTATGTAATGGTGAACAACAACAAATGGTTTTTGTGTTTTGGATTCACATGAGGTAAAACTAGCTTTTAGTCGTTAAGATGCTTTCAAGTCATTTTTTATTTTTTAGGGTTAGGTATTTGGTTTGTTCGAGTAGATCCTCCCAAGTTCATTCTAGGTTCGTAAAGTTCATCCAAGACTAATCCATAGTCCCCAACGCAGCTCCTAGAAGTAGCCCCCATAAAATCACACCTTCTCTGAGACCCAAATATGGATCTAATAGTTAGGTAGAGATAATTGGCAACATTGGGTTTAACAAAGCAACACAAAATGGATTTCTAGGTCCATGTGGGATTTCATGCTAAATATTAGCTTGATATTTATCATTGGAAATCTCTTGCAGTGTGTATTAAAATGATGTTATAGTTTGTCTGGTGATTTCAAAATTATAGCACCATAACATAAGTTGTACAAGCCCATCGAGAAGAGTTAAACTCAGATTTATCATTTTTCCATGTCTTATTAAGTGCGAAACACATGAAAGTTCACTTATATACACTTTCTATGTGATGATACAAATTTAATCTAGCTGACGATATGCTAGTACAAATTTAAGTCAATTTACACATATTAAGTCACTTACATGTTTAATAGCTTTTGTTAATGAAACTTATTTGTACGAGCATTTAGCAAAATAGGCTTAAAACGCAGGCCCATATGTTCCGAAGTAGCCACCAGTGAAATAAGAAAAGAAAATATTGTTACGATTAACTGAATATGAATGAGATAAAGATTCTGAATTATGGAAAGGGAATCATAGGAGAGCTTGAAATTCCTTGACTAATATGTTTATTTCTTTTTAATTTGAAAACAATTTACTTCCAGATTAATGAAAAAGAGAAGAGGCCAAAAACAGCCAGTACAAGTAAGAGCAAACAAAGCTAAAAAATTCTATCTAAACTTTATACAATCAACATAAGAGGCACCAAACCAACAATCCAAATTTCAATAGAACACAGAGAGCACATTGCTCAAATAGTTGCTCTATATTTTCTCTTTACATACTACAGAGTCTTACATTGCGTAGGCTTCCTATGGTCTCAGGCAAAGATATCAATGAGTTGCTTGATATAGATAACCGCTCAAGCCGAACAAGTAATCCTACTGTACAAAACATACAACCAAAAAGAAATGTCAGACAGAAAACATACATGTTTAATGATATAGTAGCTTGGGCATTAAGTTTAACTAATTCTCAACACAAAAATCAGTAACCTTCATTCAAAGGCTAATATATATTAGTTATTTTCAGAGGAAAGCTCAGTATGTTGGAGCAATCCCATTTTAAAAAAGCAATAACAAGAAATTACAGAATATCAGATACCAAGAATTGACATCCATTATAATACTAAAGTGGTAGAAAAATAAAACTGCTAAAGTGTGAAGGGGTGAAAATAGTAAAACTGCATTCTCTAATCAATTCTGGAGCAGCTTAACTCAGACAACAAAACCTACATTCATCAGGTATGGTTGTAAGTCGGTTATCATCAAGTGTGAGCACCTTAAGTGACTGAAGCTTTCCCAAAGTTATAGGAAGCCGCTCTAGAAGATTCTCAGATAAAATCTGGCAAAACCAAATATCAGTCAGTACGCTAAAGCAGGTTGAATATTTTGTACCAAAGTCAAGTTTTCAACCATTTACAAATCAAGATTGTGATAAAAAGTCATGAAACGCAAATTTATAGAGCCATGCAAAAACACTAACCATACGGTTTTGTAAAAGAAAGAATAACTACTGATACTATAAGCATGATATATAAGTATCAACATCCTGATCTCACCAAGCGTTGAAGATTTGCCAGGCTTCCGATTTCCAGAGGAATTTCCACTGTAGAAAACAAATTGCCATGATTTCAGAAGCCATTTATGGCCATTAATGGGAAAACTATTAAATTGCTTTCATGATAGCCTTTTCAGCAGACACACATGCTTTCTCTTTCGAGAAGTGAAAAAGAAACAATACAAATCTAGAAAATGAGAAATATAACATTGATGTGCTCCACTCTTAAGTCTTAAGACAATCAAAAAAATTCATAAGGATGAAATTTTACATTATTGCTTGGCTTGCAGATCCCATTCAACCTCAAAAATTTGGATGTTAATGTAAAGAACCATTTTCAGAAGACAAGAAGAGCAGTGATTGGAAATCTACACAATTGCATTTGTAATAGCCCGTTTGGTGGGATAGGTAATGCTTTCTCTTTATGTAAGGAAAAACTAGAATAGAAGACTACAGAATTACAACAGCCATCCATCATTAAGTGAACGCTAATGTAATTTTATAGGATACTGTGCTTAACTTCAAAATGGAAATATTAAGTAAATTTATTTGACTGGACGATTTTGTTAGGTTAGAAGATAGTACAATGGTCTACAATGAAAATTCAATAGGTAACTCAAACTGCAGATTAGGAAGGAACAGAATTTAAGAAAAGAAATTTGCCAAACAATTAGTTCTTCTTGAGTCAACAAATTTGGGCTTGTTGAGTACTCTCTGAGTTCAACTTTGCAAACTATGGTTAAAGAAGTTTTTAATGTCTTCTTTTAGAATTTAAACTAATGAGACCCTTAATTTGCAAAAAGCGGACTCACTCAAAAGAATCTAGGTCAGCTTAATGCACTACAAACCAGAGTACGGGAACTCGCCGAGTCCTGGCGAGTCCCGAGCCGAGCCGAGCTAGCCGGACCTGGGTCAAGGACTCGGCCAAGTCCTGGGCGAGTCTGTAGGACTCGCCGAGTCCCGTGGCCTGGACTCGGCATGCCCAGCACATTAAAACAACTCAAAAACGTAAAAAATTAATAGTTTTTAACTATTTTTTTTTGCATATATGACTTCTATTTGACCTAAAAAGGTCATTCTATCATTTTGAAAGGCTTAGAAGAGAGGAAAAAGGCTTGGGAGAAGAATATAGAGGTTTTAGACAAAAAGTCAGCAAATCGATTGGTTCTCATACATTGATTGCTGATTACTTGTGATAGTTTCTAGCTTGTATGCACACATTGCAAGGAGCTGAACGAAGCATTTGGAGGAGGCCTCTATAAATTTGAGCTGCATTTCTTCATTTTGGGAGCAATTTTGAAGAGGTAATTGCATTTTTGTGTTGTTTTATGAATTTTTTACATTCAAACTTCATATTTTCATTGTGTTTACATTTGTTTGTCTTTAGAATCTTACATTTCTTACATTTTATGTGATGAAAAAACTTGATAAGTAAGAGGGCATAGTCTTTGACTTTTATTATTGTACATGCTTATTTTTTTTATTTATGATATATTGCAGCATGTCTCAGCATGAGAGTAGTTCGTCTAGGCCTTCAGTTAACCCAGATGCAGACCCTATTCGTGTAGCAAGGGATAAGGCTTGGAAATATGCAATCTCGGGCCAAAAAAAAGGAGTAGTTACATGTTGGCATTGTCTTGTTAAATTTAATGGGGGAGGTATTAATAGGCTGAAATACCACCTTGCACATATATCAGGGCATGATGCTAAACCATGACAAAAAGCAACACCGGAGATTATTTGTGAAATGCAAGCTCATTTAGAGGCCCGTGAAGAGAAGAAAGAATTAAGAAAGAAGCAACAACAAGAAATGGCAAGGTTAGGTGGAGAGAGCTCTTCAAGTTTTCATTCCCCATTACCTCTGTCTAGTAGTGGTACTGCAAGTGCAAGTATGACCATTGGGCCTCGGATTCGTAAGAAGAAATTCACACTAGATTCCATGTTTGTTCCACGCACGACTCCGGATGCCCAACCATTGCTTGAGAGCATGGCTTGGAATAAGGACAAACATGAGGCTGCCAAGATGGCACTTGTAGATTTGTTTTTCTACAACGACATTTCATTCAATACAGCAAGGTAACTTATTATTTTACTTTCTATGTCTTAGTTTTCTTGCTTTTAACTTTTAAGTCTCAAGAATATGCCATATTCATTATATTAATTTTGAAAGTTGAAACTTGAAAGTAAAACTTACTAGTATACTTATTGTGTTTTTTTAATTTGTTATAGGTCTCCTTATTGGCAAATTGCAATAGATGCTGTTACTGTTTGTGGCCCGGGGTTCAAAGCCCTTACTACTGAGGAGCTAAAAGGTCCTATTTTGACCCAAAAGGTGGCTGATGTAAAAGTTGCAATTGAGGAGCAGCGTGAAATATGGAGGAAGGGTTGCACAATAATGACTGATGGTTGGATCAACAGAAGAAATAGAACACTGCTTAACTTTCTTGTTTCTTCATCAAGTAATTGTAGAACTTGTACTTACTTGTTATTACTAGTGGTAAACTATTGATTTAGTGATTAGTTGATTTGAATTATGATTGTACTAAATTGCTTTTGTTTTCCTCAGGTGCCACAGTGTTTTTGAAATCAATTGATGCTTCAAGGAAAATAAAAAATGCTGAGTATCTTTGTGAAATAATTGAGGATGTGTTGAAGGAGGTGGGTGAGAAGAATGTGGTTTAGATAGTCACAGATAATGCAGCAAATTATGTTGCTGCAGGTAAACTTCTTATGGAGAGGCACCCCCACTTGTTTTGGACCCCTTGTGCTACCCATTGCATTGACCTCATGTTGGAGGATCTTGGCAAACTTCCATGGATAAAAACATGTGTAGAGAAAGGAAGGAAAATTTGTAAATTCATATATAATTATACTTGGGTCCTCAACCTTATGAGGCAGTTCACAAAAGAAAAAGAGTTGGTTCGTCCAGGGGTACCCCGATTTGTAACAAATTTTATCACGTTGCAATCTTTGCTTAAAAACAAGGGCGGTTTGAGATGCATGTTTGTAAGTGAGGAGTGGACTTCATCATCATATGCAAAGACCAATGCGAGGATAGAGTTAGCTGATTGTGTTTTTGATGTGACTGGCTTTTGGCAACCGGTCAAGGATATGGTGGAGGTAATTTTCCTTTTTGTTCTCATTTCCATTTCATTTCATCATTTTTGTTCACACTTGTTTATGTTCATTGTTCATTTTTTAAAGTAAAACTTAAAGCTTAATGTTTCTAACTTTCTACTTTCACAATGATTGCAGTTCATAGAGCCTCTTATTGTTCTCCTACGAATTGCTAATGGGGAGAAGCCCGCAATGGGATATATCTATGAGGGCATGGATAGGGTGAAAGAGGCCATTAGAAATTTTTTTGGAGGGAATCGGGATAAATATGGTCCCATATGGGCTGTCATTGATCGACGATGGCACAATCTACTTCATAGGCCTATACATGCAGCTGCCCACTTCCTTAATCCAGCATACCAATTCAGCCCAGATTTTAAGTTAGATGATGAGGTGTGGAGTGGGCTTTATGATGTTATAGAGAGAATGTCAGTAGATGAATCAGTTGGAACACGTATAGTCCGTGAGATAGAAATGTATAGGAGTGCACAAGGAGACTTTTTCTCACGAGAACTATGCAAGAAAAATCGGACACTATTGATGCCAGGTAAAAATCTATGATTCTAAAATCTAAATTCTAATTTCTAAATCTATTACCATTTTATATTGATAAAGTCAAAGTTATTGAATTGATTTTTAAAATCTCTTGTTTCAGATGCATGGTGGGAGATGTTTGGTAATTCAATGCCAAATTTACAGAAGATTGCAGTTCGTATCTTAAGCCAGCCAGCTAGTGCTTCAGGATGCGAACGCAACTGGAGTATGTTCGAGCATATACACTCGAAGAAATCCAATAGGTTGGCTGTGAAAAGGTTGAATGATCTTGTGTTTGTGCATTACAACCTTCGCCTTCGTCATAGACAGATCTTGGGCACTGACACATCTCCTATCATTTTAGAGGAAGTTGATCCACTAGCAGAGTGGAACACTGAGATTGATGATCTTGTCTTGAGTGATGAAGACTTAGATTGGGTTGATCAGGTGGATCGAGAGGCAGAGGCAGTAGCTATGGCACAGGAGGAGGCTAGAGCGCGAGGAGACCCAGAGGAGGACCCTGAGGCTGAGAGTGACGGATCTGAGGATGATGATGATGATGATGATTATGAGGGTGAGGATGGTGAGGATGATGAGGATGCCATTGAGGTTGAGCCTCAGACACAAGGACAGAAGATGGTTGCAGAATCTTCCATGACCTATCTTCTGCGTATACGCAGGAAGACATAGGGCCTTTTATTTTCATATATGTTTTGAACAGTGAACTTTTGATTCCATGGATTTCATATTCCATGATATTGTAGACTTTTGAGTCTTTGACAGTGACACTATTTATTATATTATATTTCAGATTTGTAATGGTGTTATTTATTAACTAGTTTAAGTTGTTTAACAGTTAACTTATTTTCTTCAGTAATTTGCTTCACATGTATACTTATGTGATCGATGTAGCCTTGTCTATGTATGCAAAGTAGCTTCTATTTATGTCAATTATTGTGTCTTTGATGTTAATTGATTGAATGATGCATGAAAAAAGATTTAAATCCTTAAAAATCTCTGAATTTCTTGGGTTTTTCAATTTGCCAAGTCCTTGCCGAGTCCAGGAGCCGAGTCCGAGCCCGAATCCAGCTTGCCGAGTCCGAGGCGAGTCCGAGTCTTGTAACATTGCTACAAACTACCATGACAGGTAAGTGGTAAAGTCCAAATAAGATATAAATTATGATTAAGTCTTTCCATGGATGAATATTTCTACCTGACATGGAGGAGAAATGATGTGACTCATTCTTATCATGAAATCCAAACATTGGCATTGCCTAATTCTGGAAATTTCATAAGAGTGCACAATGAAAATCAACAATTTAAAGCTGTAAGAAAACAAGCATTTTTTAAAGTCTTCACAGGGAATAGTGGCTTCCAATATCCGCCAACTTTTAACATTCTGACTGTTCTTCCATCTTCAAATATACTCCACCAGTAAAAGGAGCAGGATAATGATTCTTTGTTGAAGAATATGTCCAATCTACATCCTAGTAAAAGTGCATTCTCCAGAAGACTCATGTCAAGTTCAAAATACTCCATCGTGGAGAATCTCATATTTTCCAAGTCGGTTTCACCTAGATAAGAGGAGGTTTCATAATAAATAATATCACAAGCTTATAAACAAGTTATCAGTTGAGGTACAGGGTTGAGGCATGCAAATACAGAAAATATATAAAGATATATACGTGTGTATGTATGTAATATGTATGTATGCATGCACAGACATACATACATACGTATATGTATGTATCCGTGTATATACATACATATATGTATGTATTTGCAGCCTAGAACAGGAATTAAGTTCAGAACACCACATAGCATCATGTAATAAACAAAACCACCATAAAGATTAAAAATACTACTTCAATGTCAACTTGACAAACTCAAATGTCAAGATCAAAGAGTGCCTTGGGCCAATCAAAGTTGTGGCTAAGCTTGGTCTAGCCCCAACACATGGCCCTACTCTGTGGGTTAGGATGCAAAATCCCACACATGATACCCACTCACCCCTGTGCTTGTAAACTGAAAATCCCTTGGAAATGTGTTAATGACTTACGGCCCATCTTGTTGCCCCATCAAAACATTCTCCGATTTCCTTTCACTATTGTGCAATCAAACAAACCACCCAAAGTTATGGACTCTAACCACACACGTTTCAAACACATCCTGGTCATGTTATAACAGCAACAACCAATTGTTGTTTCACGATTCACCCATTTCCTCAAAGTGCGCAAATAATGATCACACACTACTACAAACATAAGAAGCCCTAACCACTACAGTGGTGGCAGGCAGGACCCCCATCGAAACATACACATAACTTTCCAAACAATATGGCTGCTTGGAATCCTCGAACCCAAGTTGGCACCCTTATGAAACTGTCTTTAGTCAGATTTATAGTCATAGACCATATCATTCTTCTAATGTAATCAATATTATATGAGTTGAACTTGTCATCAAAGGTCAATAGGAGTTGGTCTTGGTTTTCAAATAGCAATGTTTGCAAATTGCTTGCAGGCAAGGAGGAGTGCAACTTCCAAATGTCTCAACCATCACCAAAACAAGACAAAGGCGGCAAGGACAAGAGCAAACTCCACCAAATAAAGAACTTAGGACAAATAACAAAAAGGGCACACTTTTTCAATAGCTAAGCCAAGGCAGATAGAATTGGATATCAAAGATAATTTGGGTGCCAAAATCAGGTTGTGTAAACCATTAGAAAAGTTTAACAAAAGAAGGGTAATAAGTTTAACAAAAGAAATCACACGAGCATGATAGTTAATAAAAGATATGTAGAAATCATACCTTTTCAATGGCAAAGTCACTTTAAAACACAACAATTAAGTGAATTATCAATAATGAAAATGCACTTAGCAAAGGTTATAAGATCAACATGAAAAAAAGCACACATCCTAAGTGGTGCAGCCAACATAAAATGGGGCCAAAGATGGCAACACATGAGTAAACAATGCCAAAGGCAAACTCACTCTTATGATGCACTCTTTAGGTGGCTAAGCCATCTAAAAGTTCTGATCAGCACTTTAAAATAGAGCAAAATGACCTAAAAGTTCTTCCTTGATCTAAGATATGGCACATGTTAAGAAACTCTGCCCACTTAAGACAAATCATCCAAGATTAGATTCAATGCTATCTTAAAGTGTTTTATAGCAAACAATTGTCAAATCATGGCCATTCCTTGTCAAAGGTGGCCTATAATAGATTTAAAGTGGGGAAGAGCCTATTTTAGGCTATCTAAGTGACTTATTTCCTCTTGCCCTTAGCATACTCTATATCAAATTCATACATCTAGATTATTCTGACCAATTTCTTTTGTCGGTCATAAGATCCTTGTGTTCCAAGAAGTATCTCAAATTATTATGGTCTATCCCAACCAAAAAATTTCCACCTACTAAGTACACTATATAAACTTCACTAATGTATGCATGACGGCGAACATCTCCTTATCATGCATGGATAAAGTCTCTCTACATCCTTGAGCTTCCACTCTCATATGTGATGTGGCGCCCCCTCACCTGAAGCATCACATTCTAGCACAAACAGCTGGATGAAATTGGGTAGTGCCAACACTGGACAATTACTCATAACCTCCTTGAGCTTATCAAATGCTCGCTGCCCTCGCCTATCCACCTAAAAGCTCCTTTCTTAGTGAGATTTGCTAGAGGCAGCCCACACTATGAAAACACCTTAACAAATCTTATATAATAATTGCATAAGCCAAATAAGACTCGTAATTCTTTGGGAGTCCTCAAAGGTGTCCAATTAATGATTGCCTATATCGTATCTTAGTGCACTTGAACTCCCTGAGCATTGATGATGTGTCCCAAATAAAGAATCTCTATCATCTCAAACTCACATGTGGAAGCCTTAGCATACAATAGTTATGCCTCCATGATACCAAATACCTCATCCAAGTCTTTCAAGTGCTCCTCTAATGGTTTTCTATAAATGAGTATGTCCTCAAAAAACACTGACAAGAATTTCCACAATTGCATATTGAAGATATGATGCATGGGGGATTGGAAAGTCGTAGGAGCATTGGTCAAACCAGGAACTCAAAGTGCCCATATTGACACATGAAGGCAATCTTGGGGATGTCCTATCCCCTCACCCCAATCTGAAGGTATCCAGATTTAAGACCTATCTTAGAAAAATAGACTACACCATGAAGTTCATCTCGCAACTCACTGATCTTGGAAATGGTGTCTTTGTTTTTATTTTTATTTTATTCAGGGCACAAGAATCAATGCACGTCCTCATGGTCCCATCGTCCTTAACCAAGAAAACCAAAGAAACCAAGGAACTTAAACTGGGTCTAATGTGCCCCATATCTAGTAACTCCTCAATGGCCTTCTCAATTTCATCTTTGAACTTCTTGGGGTGCTTGTAAGGAGTAATGATAATTGTCTTAGACCCTTCCTTTAGCTCAATCATATGCTCAAATCCTTTGTTTGGAGGTTTCCCTACAGGGATCTCACTAAACACCAAATTGTGTCTATCTAGCACTATCTGAATGTCATCCTAATAGTGCTTAGGACTATCATTAGAAGCCTAAATAGATATAAAAAACTGGGCTTCCTAAGCAACATCATCGTGTCTAAAAATGTTTTCTATCCTCTTAGCTAAAATGATCTCAAACACACCATTGCACATTCCTCTTAAGACTATCTTTTTGCCATCAACCTTGAATTTAAACACCATTCTTTGGAAACTTTGAGAGTATTTTGCAAGGGAGTGCGACCACTGAATGCCCAAAATAGCTAATTAGTATCTCATAAGTCAACCACATAGAAATCATCAATAAAGTGTAGTTTCCTAAAGAGATACTTAATTGCGGGACCTTTTGTAGGGATGAGATTTGATATCCATCTACCACCATAATATTAAATCACTCATGTTCCACAATCTGAAGACCTTTCCTAACAATCAATGCAAAGTCTATGAAATTGTGATTAGCCCCACTGTTAATTAGCACTGTCACTCATTGCCCCTCCAAGACTATGCAGTCTGAAAAAGTTGATTTAGGAGTACCGGACATAGTGGCAATAGTACCACTTTTTAGCCCCTTAGGTGAAAATCTTTCATCTCCCAATTGCTCATCATCTAAATCATTGTGCTCATTGCCTTGGATATCTTCTAACTTTCTTCTTCATCACTATCAAAAACCACCTCAATATATTGTACCTCGTCCTTTCCAAGACACCTGTGACCTAGTGCCTTGCATTTGAAACAAATTTCTTTTTGCGCAACTCATTTTGAGCTTCATCTTCTAGTTTCTCCTTCTTAGGTCACTCTTTGTGAAAAGGCTTCTTACCGTCTTTCTGAAAAGAGGGTCCATTGGAAACTGATAAGCTTCTTCAATACTCTTCATTTTCACTAAACTGATTTCTTCTTGAATAAAAGTCCTTAACCCATTAAGGTATCTTGCAATTCTTTTCAACTCATCTTCAGTATATCCAAATCTGATATCCAATCTGTAAAATTCCTCAGTGTAATCTTTCACCGAGCTATCCTTCTACTTCAAACCTTGCATTCTCCTAACTAGGATAATCTGATAGTCTCAAGGTAGAAACTTGCCTTTCAATTTGTTTACCATCTTATTCCATACCTTAATTTTGTCTTTACCTTTCTTCTTTCTATCTAATTGCAAATGCTCCCACCACAAAGATGCATGACCTTTCAACTTTGTGCTTGCAATTTTCACTTTCTTCTCCTCTAATATATTCTCATATTCAAAGTATTTCTCCATCTCAATTATCGAGTCTATCAATTCATTTGAATCCAATCTCTCACTATACTTAGGAGGGTTAAATTGTGGTGTAGATTTCAAACTAATCAATGCCTTCAAGAATCTTTCTTCTCCTTGATCCATTATAGGTATTGGTGCAGCTTCTCCTTGCACTTCTTCCTCGGTTTCATCATCACTAACATCTTCAAGATGTCTTCCTCGACGTTGGGCTGTCTCAACAGCTTCTAATCTAGCAACAATTTGTCTTAGCATATCAGCTAAGCCTAGATCTGCATCTCACCTCCCTCGAACCATCTTGAAACCCTCTGCAATTGCAGGTCAGATCGCAATCTATCACCCCACAACAATATCATCTACTAGGGCTTACAAGAAGGAACCTCCAGATCTAACCTTCGCTCTGCTACAACCTAACACAAGGGAAGGATGATACTTGGGGCCAAAGGCACTCCCAAATACCAAACCTCTTGCAAAACAACTCGGAAGCAACAACACAGTAAGGGAGAGAAGGAATGCAGATATATTTTATTAACTCATTCAAACTTCATACATGTCGGGTTGTGAGGCCTTCCCGATTACGGCCAATGCAAAGAAAATCTATTACAAAACAATCCTCATACATGCGAGGATTCAAAACTTTAGATTCTATCTCCTGAAAACTACTACTCAATCCTATAACTGTTAGCCAGAAAGACTACTTTATGTTCTGTCGTGTATTAGTTATGTTGTCCCGATGGTAATTAGTTATTACTGAAGGGCAGTTGGGTAGGGTGGCGACGTTTGGTCACACCCTTCGGGTAGATAAATATGTACCACCTACGGGTGAAGGGGCAGGAATCATTATGTGAATGTACTTGCAGGTTATGAATGATTAATGAAAGCATCTAGTGTTCTCTGATATATTTTGTATTTATTACATTTCCTGTACTATGTCTATGCACTATTAAGTTTACCCCAATGAGCAAACATCTGTCATTGTTGCCTAGACATACTCGAGAAGGGAAGGACTGGATGGCATACGGGCACTATGGGCCTACCAGTTGGTGAGATTAACCCAGAGGCCGACGATGCATGTACAAAGCTCTGCGAAGGAGAAGACACTGCAACGAGGGAATTCTCAATTCTGCTTCAAGCAGCCATCGAATCCTACGTCCGACGGGAGGCTGAAGTTCCAACGAGTGCTGTGTGGAGCACACTAGAAGTAAGCCCCCAATGAACCGGTTGATGAACCAGCTCCCCCAGTTACTTGCACAGGCGTCATTGGCACAACGAACCCGCCTAGAGGAGATTGCCCATGAGGAACGCCGACAAGAAGTTCTTCGTGCATACAATGAACGTGAGAACATCCATCGCCAGGAGGAACGCAATGGCACCTCTCGGGAGTTTTAAAATTTGAGACAGACAGAAGAAAGGAAGGACACTAAACAATTGAAATGAGGAAATCACTCAATTGATTGAGAAGTGTTGTAATAAAACGACATGAATGAATAAAAGTGTTCTTTTTTGTTTTTAAAAAAAAATGATGTGATGATTATTGCCTTGTGGATAAGTGAGCAAAGAATTTATGCCCAGTCAGTTGAATAAAAATAGAAATTTAAAGAAGGAACTCGAAAAAGAAGAAGCCGCTAGAAAAGTCATACTCGCACAATAGCAAGATGAGCGAAGAGAGAGATTCAGAAGATGCACCGAAGGACTACCGAAGGGAGTAAGTGAAGGCGAAGGTTTGGAGGAATCTGATTGGGAGGCTAGAAGAAGTGATGAGGACCTCCAAAAGAGGAAATAAGGAGCTTGTTTAGATCCTTAACCTTAACTCCACGGACAAAAGCAAGAGAAGCCCGAAGGAAGAAGAGGAAGCCGCACGGAGGGAGGCTCAGGATATTGCTACCGCCGAGAGTATCGAAGTGACAGAGGGGCATGGGGATCACAGTAGCCCACCAGGCTTGGATAGTTCCAATAGTTCGAGGATATCAAGTGGCACGGTACCAAACACTTCCGAGGTACCAACGTCACCGGCAGTACCATCCCCCTGCCTATAACACAACCGGTGCTACAAACACAGTCGGCACCGAGAAGAGTAAACATGGCGACTAACAAGGAGAAGCTGCCAAAATTCCATGGAGATGGAAAGGAGGATCCAATATGGCACTACCGTGCTTGCGAGACTATTTGATCGGCAAACGGAGTCACAGACCAGGACGAATGGGTAAAATAGTTCCCCGCCACACTAAAAGGGGTAGTCATTGATTGGTACGCCAATATAGACAAAATGAAGGTGTCTGCTTGGAACGAACTCAAGAAGGAATTCCAGAAGGAGTGTTGACTCCTGAGGGATGATAATGAAATCGTTACCAAAATATACAACACCAAACAAGGAAAGGAGACAGTAAGGGCCTACGGTCACCAACTAAAGGAGTTGGTCAAGAAAATGGATAGCCAGCCAACAGATGGCCTCAAGAAAAGATGGTTTGTCGAAGGTCTAAAATCTAACTTGTGGAGGAAAATAAAGATAGTACCTCCCACCTCGTATGTAGATGCATATAACCGGGCGATGGACCTGGAAAGCAAACAAAAGACTTCCAAGAAAAAGAAAAGTAAGTCCTCTTCCTCAGAAGATGACACTTTGGAGGACGATAGCAGTAGTGACGACAAATCGAAGCAAAAAGTCACGGCACTACAAAAGGACATGGAGAGAATGCTAAAGGAATCCAAGACGATGAAGGGAAGTACACGCAAAATGAAAGACGAGTTGTGGTGTACCAAATGTAAAGAAAAGGGTCACACGAAGGGTGCCTGTCCCAAAAAGACATTCTGTGACATCTACCACATTATGGGTCATTCCACCAAGGAATGTCCATACAACCTAAAGGTACGGAACCAGTAAGTGCTCTTCACCCAAAAACAACCATCCACATCAGGGGCAACTGAAAGAGATAATAATGCATCTTCGAGCGAGTACCGACGCAATAGGCGAGGCGGACAAGGGAATAGCAACAACAATAATAATAGAAGTAGAATCAAATATGACACAAAAGGACGCCCGATGATCCAATGCAGGGCATGCAATCAATGGGGTTATTTTGCGAGAGTTGTGATAAAAGTGATAACCCTCAGAAACTATGTTGTTGGTGTGGCCTTGGCGACCACGAGGATGCAAATTGCCCTAAGACCAGCGTTAACTTGCTGGACATCGAAGGAAGTAAGCAGACAGAAAAGGTTGTACTTGCTCTCACTTGAGGGCAAGCAAAGCAAGCCACGTACCTGGATCCTCGTACCAAAAAACAGAGGATGTGAGAAGTGAGAGAGGAGATAGAAAGAGAAAAGAAGGTCCAGAAGGAGACACAAAAGGCAGCTAGCCCCTTGGGCCAAAGGGAGGCAGAACAAAATATCTTACGGCAGATGCTACAACTCGAGGTACCAATGAAAATCCAGGACCTCCTTCACACCATGCCTCAACTAGGGAGAGCATTATTGGGTATGCTGGCCCAAACCAACACCACGCGCAAAGACGTTCCCAGAGGATCCACAATGGATCCAATGCTACTAGTCGTCAACAGTGGCAGACACCCAGTAGTGGTAGAGATGGGCATTCTTGGCACCATCGCAACAAACACCATAGTGGACAGTGGATCAGGAGTGAACATCCTATCGAAGGAAATGTGGAAAAATCTGGGAAAGCCCACCTTGTGGCCACCAACCTTCAACTTACTGGGTGCAGATCAACAGGGTATCAAACCACTCGGGACATTGATGGCACAACCGGTCACTGTCGGTACACAACCGTTTGTACAGGACTTCATCGTCATCCCACTAAAGCAGAAAGGCTAGGACGCCATACTGGATAGAGGGTGGTTAGTAACAGCCAAAGTGAACCATAATTGGAAAAGGAATACCCTTTCAATGGAGAGCAGAGGAAAGAAGTTCACAATTGATCTTCGTACCCAGTTGGTGAGTGAGGAGATAGCTTCCTCCTTCGACTCTGACTCCGAAGAAAACGATCGAAGGGATGAAGGAAGGGACGGAATGGAACCGAATAATGAAGGTGCGCTAAGATTGGGGGAATACTCAGAGGATGGTGGAGATTCACTAAACAATCTCTTCCATTGGCAAATGGAGGATTATGAGATGTTCACACTGTCAAGCAATGTGTTGTGCATCGAGGAGGAGCCAGACAAATTTCCTCAAGAGTACGGAGAATATAAGGAGGGGGATGCCGAAGTAGATGGAGCACCAGCACATCAGTTTGATGAGCAAAATCTTATGAAGTATGAAGTGATAACATACAACTGATTGAATATCTTAAAGGAGAGATTGAAATGAGTGATTCATGATCACCGAGCTACAAATATATATATGAGAAATTAAATTAGTTAATGTATTGTCATTGATGTCAACTAGTTTTGACTATACTTATCATGATGGTTACAAACATCTTAAGAAGGAAATAATGGTGAAAAAATGAGATATCTACATGAAGATGAAATGGATGAGAAAGATATGGATATGGTATTCATTGGTAACTTATTGATGAGTCTATGACATTATGTTAGTGATTTGATTGCTTTACATGATTCTATTATGGATTGAAGATCAAGAATGAACAAGTTTAAGTGATCAGTAAATGAAGAATTTAGCATACACCGAGTTGGAATAGTGTACACCGAGCAAGTGTAGTGTATACCGAGTACAGTGTTAACCGAGCTAGTTATCACCAACGCATTTGAAGATCAAGAATGAACAAGTTTAAGTGATCAGTAAATGAAGAATTTAACATACACCAAGTTGGAACAGTGTACACCGAGCAAGTGTAGTGTATACCAAGTACAGTGTTAACCGAGCTAGTTATCACCGACGCATTACGATATTGACTGAGTGAAAGAAATAAATGGAACTAATGATTGTCGAGTAAAGATGATGAGCTGGACAATTGTTGATGATTGCCAGGTAAGAGATAATGTTTGTTATGATGATCAAACGACTGACGAAATTCAAGGATGATCGGATGAAGGAGAATGAAACGTGTCAATGACACAACTGTCAAGGAAGGTTAAAGCGGCAAAACCAACGGTGAAGATTAAGAGGCAAAATCTATGGATGGAAATAAAACGGTTTATGATGTCTATATAAAGAGACAAGAGATTCATTATTGAGTCTGTTGCAGGAGAATTTGCGTGAAAAGATTAAATTCATGCATAGCTGATCAAACTGGTTGAAAACAGAACTGAGCAATTCTGCAAAGAACACCGAGCATCAGAGAAAGCAATTACCGAGCAGAACAGAGTTGGAGGAAACAAAGAGATTGAGTTGATTATTGATCAAAGGTATTTTTGAGCTTAGCATAGATCTGAAAATCTGCAAATCAAGTTGTATTTGAATCAGATCATTATTGTAATAGTTTAACCATTGCCACAGATAAATCTCTTAACCGAGTGGGACTTAACAAAATTTATATTTCAATATGACATTCAATGAATGTTGATTGTTTTATTGTTGACCCCATAGTGAATGTTTGGTCAAAGCAGAATTGTTAGTGATAAATCCTCTAACCAGGTCACACCTTACAGTGTGTTTTGTAACCTTTAACATGGTTGGCTCTTAACCGAGCTCACTTCAGAAGAGTCAATTATATTGGGTTACCAATCCCAGGTGATTTTCCCCTAACAGGGTTTTCACGTTAAAAATCAAAGTGTTATATGTGTATGGATGTGGAGAATTGTTATTTTACTTTACACATTACTATAATTGAATTGATCGGTAAATACACTAGTTAATTTACTACAAATCGGTAGATGAAGAGAAAGGCACAGTTGATATCTTACCGAGTTGATTAAATTGTTTAAAAGATTTGTTTTATACATCGGGAGTGTTTGGGACTGTAGGATAACTGGACTTAACTGATTCACCCCCCTCTCAGTTATCTAACAATTGGTATCAGAGCACTGAGTGCTTGAAAGAAAGTTTCAAGAACTTAAGCTAAAGATCACAAGATGTATAAAAGTGAGGTGTCAAAGTTGAACAAAGACAACTTCCGACATGGAAAAGTAGAATGAAATTATATCTATCAGGGATTGGTGAGTCTGCTACATACTACTTGGAAAATGAGTTTATCTTACCCTCTGGACCTTTGACTGTTGATCAGATGAGAGAAAGACAAGAACACAATGCTATGATGATAGAGCTTGCTTCTTCCTTATCAGATGCCGAATTTGAAGATGTTAAGACATGTACAACTACTAAACAGATGTGGGACAAGCTTACACTAGTTCACGAAGGAGATGTGAATGTGCTAAGGGCTAAAGCTGAAAGTCTTATTGGAAAGTTTGATGACATGAGAATGAAAGGAGAGAACATATCTCTGTATAGCAACCAAGTCAAGGAGGTTGTGAATGCTATTCAAGGAGCAAGTGGAATCATTGATGAAAACACTGTGGTAAGTAAAATTCTCAAGACCTTGTTACCTACCTATGCTATTAGAGTTTCTGCAATTTGTGAGATGAGATCAACTCTAGTAATCATATTACACTTGATAGTCTAATTGGTAGACTGACTGCATTTGAGTTGAATAACTTTGACAATAGTGTTGTTCCTACTGTTGAGTCTACATTTATGTCATCTCTGAAAATTGGTAAATCAAGCAGCAAACATAACATAAGAAATGAGAGTGATAGTGAAAGTGAAGAGGATGAACTTGAAACATTAATGGCTAGAAGATTGCAAAAAGGTAAAGGAAAGTATAAAGGAAAACTATCTTTGGTATGCTTTAAATGTAAAGAGATTGGCCATATTGCTGCCAGATGTCCTGACATGAAAGAAGATGAGAAAATCAACGAAAGATCTAATGAAAGAAAGTATGACAGAAGAGATAACTGAGATCACAGAAGCAATCGACAGTATAACAAGAGAGATAACCGAGATTACAAAGATAAAGGCAAGGCATGTTACCTTGTAGAAGATGATAATAATGACACCGACACCGACACTGATGAAGACATTGACATGGTATTTGTGGCTTTGAAAGAAGATTTAGAACAAGAAGAAAGGTATGTTGAAACAACACTTATTTATAAAGTTAGCAAGAATGATACTTGGATTATTGATAGTGGTTGTACACATCATATGATTGGTGATGAAGAGAAATTTGAATACCTTAAACATTATAATGGTGGATCTGTTAAAATGGGAAATGATACACCTTGTCTAGTGAAAGGAAAAGGGTCTATATTGTTGAATAATAAGATCAGATGTGAGAATACATATTGGGTGAAAGGACTTAATTATAATATGTTGAGTGTAGCACAGTTGAATAACACAGGTCATCAAGTTGCATTTGAGAATAGAAAGGTGAAAATCTATGATGAGACTGGAAAGTTGGTCGGTACTGGTGAACAATCTAAAGGTAATCTATTCTATCTTGACAATGCTGAAACTTCTTGTTTGTTTGCTAAGAATGAAGACATGTGGTTATGGCACAAGAGGTTATGTCAAGTGAATTTTGACAACATGGTTAAGATCAGTATGAAGAGAAAAGTTAGAGGTTTACCGAGCATATCTAAACTTGACCATGTCATGTGCAAACAATGTAATGGGGAAAATGTCAAAATCTAGTTTTAAGAGCAAAAATTTTTCATCTAATGTTATTTTGGAGTTAGTTCATACTGACTTGTGTGGTCCAATGAGAACTCAGAGCTATTATGGATACAAATATTTTATCTTGTTTGTTGATGACTTCTCTAAAATGATGACTGTCATGTTCTTGAAAGAAAAATCTAATGCTTTCAGAATGTTTAAGTGGTATAAAGCTAAAGTGGAAAAAGAGACTGGTAAAGAATTAAAATGCTTAAGGTCAAATAGAGGTGGTGAATTTATTTTTGATGAGTTCACTAACTTTTGTAATGAGCATGGAATTAAGAGACAAGTTTCTGCACCAAGGACACCCTAGTAGAATGGGATTGCTAAATAGAGAAATATGTCAATTGTTGATTGTGCTAGAACACTAATGATTGAAAAAGATGTTTCATAGATGTTCTGGAGAGAAGCTGTTAGTACTGTTGTTTACACATTGAACCGAGTTCAACTGAATAAAGAATCAAAGAAGACACCTTATGAATTATGGTATGGTTACACACCTAATGTGAGTTATTTCAGAATATTTGGAAGTAGATGTTACATTCTGAAAGATGATAGAAATGGAAAATTTGATTCAAAAGGTGATGAAAGAATATTTCTTGGATATTCTACTAAAAGCAAAGTTTATAAATGTTTGAATATGACTACTAACAAGATAATTGAAAGTGCAAATGTGAGAGTTGATGAATTTGCTAAGAAAAATGATGAAGAAAGTAAAAAGGAACTGGCAGACTATGGTAGATTTGTTTACATTGAAGAACCGGACATTGTACCTAAGCAACAGTCTGGCGTTACCGAGCAATAGGGTAATGCTACCGAGCATCAGTCTATACAGACCGAGAATCAACAAACCGTTACCGATGAAGATCATGATCATGCACCGAGTGGAGAACACAATGAAGAAGAAAGAACTGAACCTATACTTGCAAGATATGTGAGAAGACATCATCCACAAAATCAGATCATTGGAGATAAGAAAGTGGGAATGATGACACGAAGTAAGTTGAGAAACAACACATGCTTAGTTTGTGAATTTGAGCCTAAAACTCTTAGAGATGCATTGGAAAATGATGAATGGATCAAGGCAATGAATGAAGAGATTGAGCAGATACAGAAAAATTAGACATGGACATTCGTACTGAGACCGAAAGACAAGAATGTGATTGGAACCAAATGAATATTCAAAAACAAATTGAATGAAAATGGAGATGTCACTAAGAACAAGGCAAGACTAGTATGCAAAGGTTATGCACAAGAAGGTATTGATTATGGTGAGACTTTTGCACCCATTGCTAGACTTGAAGGAGTAAGGATATTGCTTGCATATACTGCTTACAAAGGATTTAAAGTTTATTAGATGGATGTTAAATCTGCATTTCTGAATGGAATACTTGAAGAAGAGGTATACATTGAACAACCTAAAGGTTTTGTTTATCCTAATCAAAAGAATATGGTATGAAAGACTGCATTCCTATCTTATCAGTATTGGATTTGTTAGATGTAATGTCCCCTGTTGGGTTAGCTTGAATATCGGGGCAATATTCTCATAGCTTCAATTGCAAGAGACTTCTTTCTATTAAAACCTTTACTCACAAATAGTTATCTTGATACTATGCAACAATTAGATGGTCAATAATACTTGGCTTACAGATCTGTATATGGAATGTAATTATAGATGTAATGTTCCCTTTTGGGATTTCCATCATTTCTGCCCTTGAATCAGAGTTTGATAAAGGATGGCTGCACAGTGTTTGCCTAATTCCTTATTTAGGTCCCAATACCTGATGATGTATGTGTGTATATAAGTCTGCAGATTATTAATTCTGACTGTATTTCCCTAATTTAGAAAGTAATAAATCTCATCCTATAATCTCTTCACCATTCATACTATAATCATGCACAGATATTGCAAGGCTGATAACACAACTACAATACTCATTGCATAGGTTGAACATAAAGACATAGATGGTAGAATATTTCAGAATCCACTTATCTGTCTCCAAGAATGACTAAGTAGCATTACTACGGCTGCACATCTAATAACAGATATTTTACTCTCAGCGATTCACAAACTGCTGAAGAAGTATTTACGAAGTGTTGAACTCCTTTACTTGGCCTTTCCGTATTGACTGAACTGCTTCCATATGATGTGGGCGACAAACATGCCATAAAAACATATGTTGATGTCCAAATGGAAAGTAGTCTACTCCGTGATTCATACCCGATGGCATTAGAACAATATCTGATTTTTACATGAGCAAAGGAACTTTAGAGAACCCGTGCAATATATGTATTCCCAGCTAATCGTCCCAACTTCCTGGTGGTCACTACCCCTGTCTTATTGCTGTTCAAGTTCATTGCCCAGCGGTCTCTCATTGGAGTAATCGATACTGATTATAAGCTCCTATATGATTATTTGACTTCACACGGCAACTCCTATATATTTTTCAACAATATTCCCTGATAATTGGATGTTCTTGTTCTGCTATTCGGTAATAATATATATATTTAAAAATAAACTCATATCATTGTTTCTGTTCCTAAGAACATCCAATCTGTTCCTTCTTCCTTCCCCTCCCTTTTTCCACAATCTGCCGTTTGCATATTTGCATCCCGTGAGGGAGGAACAGTCGCGCCTTTGGAAGTAGACGATTTAGTTTATATACTCATCTTATTAGTAAATTAATATTATATATAATATATATTATATTATAATAATAATGTTTAATATTTGATATGTCAACTTTCGTCCAATATTATTATTATATCATATTTTATATTTATTTATTAATATTTTTAATATTATAATATTAACATATTATTTATTAATAATATGTTAACAATATATTATTAATATCTATTGATAATAATCATATATTATTATTTGTTAATTATTATTGTATTAATATATTATTAATATACATCGTTACTTTATGATATATCATCACTTTATTATTAATAAATAATATATATATATATCAATATATCAACTTTTGTATTTCGATTATTATATATTCAGTATTATAACTTATACTATTTCAATATTATATTAATTTATATATTATTATTTTAATAATATATTATTATAAATTATATTGTTCTCATCCTTTTTAAAGTTCTTAATTGAACTTTATTATTATTATTTTGTCTTTTTAGATATTCCACAAAACCAGATCAGGACATTGCCGAAGGTCTTCGAATAGAGGGACATGACATTAGAACAAGTGACAACAACATTTTGCATTTAAAAGGTGAAACTGATGACAAGATTCTTATTGCTGAAATTTTTGTTGATGATAGCATATTTGGAGGACGTGATAACTTATGCAAATCATTTGATGATGAAATGATGAAAGAATTTGAAATGTCAATGTTTGGGGAGATTAAATTTTTTCTTGGCTTGCCAATATTACAACAGAATGAAGGCATATACATCACACAATCAAAGTATATCAAGGAAGTATTGAAGACATTCGGTATGGAGGACTCAAAACTGGTCGGTACACCTATGGTCACTGGATGCAAATTGACAAAGGATGACAAGACAGCCGAGGTAAATCAGACCTTGTATAAATCAATGATTGGTAAATTGATGTATGTTGTGCATAGTAGACCAGATATTGCACATGTGGTTGGAATAGTAGCAAGATTTTCTGCTAATCCTAAAGAATCACATATGACTGTTGTGAAAAGAATTTTGAGATACTTGAAGAACACTAAAAACTATGGCTTATGGTACAAAAAAGAAGACAATTTTGAACTAAAAGTTTACACATATGCGGATTGGGCTAGAAACATTGATGATAGAAAGAGCACTACTGGTGATGCATTCTTTTTGGGAGACAGATTGGTTACTAGGATAAGTAAGAAACAAGGATACATTTCTTAGTCCATTGCAAAAGCAGAATATGTTGTTGCTGCTAATTGTTCAAACCAAAGTATGACTTCCTGACCTTACAACACCGTACTTTCTATATGCCGCATCATGCCATCGAGCTATTTGTGGAAGCCACGCGGTTGCAAATTCCAAAAGAGAAGTTAGTGTTGAGGCCGAAGAATATCATATCTCCAGGTGAACCCCTGATTTTCTTGTGGAGGTACTTGGATACCGGGGAGGTACCGTCAGGACTAAAGAGGAAACGTTAGCAGGAAACAAAGTCAGAAGATATCGACAGTGGTCAAGAGCCAACGTCATTTGGCGCTAGCAGTTCCTCCTAGACTAGCAGCCACAACCATATGGAGTTGCCAGTGGAGTCCGCACCAAGGCCTGTAGTGTTCACTCCATCACAACTTAGGGCTATTCAGTTTACATTGCCCCCGACCACTGCCATACCTACTGCAGTTCCCATTCTGGTTTTCAAGCAACCGAGGGCACCAGTAGTTTTGAGTTCAGTTGTACCAACGGTCAGGCGAGATGGGGATATAGAAGTGGTTGTAGCAGAGGCTATCCCTACGGCAAAAGGAATGGATTTGTCGGGATTTAACTATGATGGAAATAGCAGTACTTGGCCAGCTAGTAGAGGTTGGAGATAGCATGGAGTCATCTAATCCGATAGCAACGGAGGTTGACCAGCTAGAGCCCCCAGAGGAGAGGGTGGGGCAAATTGCGAATGGATAGTTAGAGGAGGTCGATAATAGTATCACACGGCAGGCTACAATTAAGGAGTGGTTTACTATGTTTGACATGGCACCAGTGGAGGAACTCATGAGGTTCTCCCCTCGTCCAGAGGAGATAGTTCCGCAAAGGCCGTCGATCCCACGAAGGGGAGCCTACCTAAGGCTATGGCAGAGGTACGGGTGGAGGTACCGATCATGTTGTCTTTTGAGGAACAAGAAGAGGAGACTGGAGATAATGAGGATAGGGAGGCACGGCCCAAGATTGCAGCTATTCGTCAACCACGGCAAAGGGACGACATGGAGGCCTTCTGGACAGGGGTAGTGACGCGAGGTCAGGAGATGGTAGCTAGAGCGCAATGGCAAGCACTCGAGGATGTAGCCGCGGACTTGCAGTGCCTCCTCACCTTCGTGAGAGAGGAGTGTCTTGTCCAGTTTGCTTCATGCTTCAGAGGGGATTGGCCTAGTTCTGAGACGCCAGCTATGTTGGATGCTTGGCAGGTGGTAGAACCTATCGTAGCCAGTCGGGTAGAGGCCCTGGTGACTAATTTGGAGAGAGCCTTTCGAAGTTAGTATTATGCATTCCGGCGGATGGAGCACTCATATGAGATTGAGCATAAGGTGGCGTCGGGAGCTTAGCAAGTGTTGCACACTCGCATTGCTAGTTTGGAGCAGTCCTTGAATGAGTAGCGTAGGGAATGGACCACCAGGATGGTCGCTTGGGATAGGGAGAGAGCCGCCATGGATGCGTATGTGGAGACTCAATGAAGGGAGGAGGCTGACAGAGAGATACAAGTTGCAGCAGAGCAGGCTGCCCTTACTCAGTAGCTCTCCTCAGTTAGCACTGTTAACAGGATCAGCTTCTTTAGGGATGCCTTCTCAACCCCCTCCGAGTTCTTAGTCATTCATTTTGGTCTTGTTATTGTATATAGTTATCATTCTTGTTTTGTTATCGTCAAGAGATGACTTTCTTTTTTGGGGGGGATGATGTTAGCCAGAAAGACTACTTTATGTTATGTCATGTATTAGTTATGTTGTCCCGACGGTAATTAGTTATTTTCGAAGGGCAGTTGGGTTGGGTGGCGACGTTTGGTCACACCCCTTCGAGTAGATAAATATGTACCACCTATGGGTGAAGGGGTAAAAATCATTATATGAATGTACTTGCAAGTTATGAATGATTAATGAAAGCATCTAGTGTTCTCTGATATATTCTATATTTATTACATTTCCTGTACTATGTATATGCACTATTAAGTTTACCCCAGCGGGCAAACAAGAACATCTCTACTTATTTATACAAGAGGCCACCGAACAGGTCAACTCTAAAAGATCCTTAGATCCAACATTGGAGAAAGCAACGACCCAGATTTAGGTCCACACGTTTTCCAATGAGCAATCCCAACATTAATATCGCGACCAAAATTAACTGCATATGTCAGCCAGCATCAAACAATTAAATTCCACCAGTCGATGAACTTAGCAACCGAGCAACACCAAACACTACCGAACCAACTCGGTAAAAGAAACTACAATGCAGTAACCGAGCTCGCCAGTGACCGACATGACACTTCACCGAGAGCTCAAAAGTAGTTATCGAACCAACAAAACAAGCTACTGAGTAGCCAAACAAGCTCTAACATATTTTGGTTGATCTAGGATTGCCATAAATCCGAGATGCTCCTGCATCAAACTGAACATCATATTGACAGAGTGCACAGGATTTGTCAACTTTGTAGCATTGGGGAGGTAGAGTCTGAGGAGCACTTCATCTTTTTTTGTTCTCTATAGTATGAGATTAGAGGGAGGTTCTACTGCCTCTTTAGGAAGGCGCAGTCGCTCTCCTTTTTCAGATATATGAACTAGAAGTGCCTTCCCCTTTTTTTTCAAGAAGCCCTTAGGCTTCGAGACCATGCATTCTAGCACCGACATCCTGCGATGCCCCCACCTATCATCTCATTACTTCCTTCTTCACAGGGCTTCATTTAGCACGGGGTAACAAGCGTTAGATTGGGCCCACACCTTATTCTAGATCTATGAGGCCCAAGATGGGCTCGTTTCTACAGCAACCTTCCTCTTCCAGGATGACTTTGAGGCAGCCTAGGGTTCTGACTAGTCCTATTGCTTATCCTTCAATTCAGAAGATTTTCACGGTTGTTTGAACCCCTTAATTGGGTTTGGGAGGATTTCTCTTCTTTTCCTTTGGACACTTCTCTTTGTATTTATTTTAGTTGTTGCTTTCTTCTTAGGGCATCATTTGGTGTCCTTGCTGTGGGCTGGCCCCCCTTTTTGACGTACTTGGCAGTCCCTTTGTGGTCTTTTGTTGGACATTAATAGATTTATCTTATCTTATGTCACCTTGCCCACTCTGAGATTTGGGTGATCAGAAAGTGTTGAAGATGTTGCATATTCATCTTTATATTGAAAAAAATGTCGGGTGGGTTGTTACAACTCACAAATTAATAGAATTGCAAGTGAGTTGATACAATTTTTGTGAGCTTTGCCAAAACATGAAGGGAAACAATTGAAACACATAGTAGTTCATAGTTTTCAACAATCTTTTTTTTAACTTCTTACAAATATAAAACTTAATAATTCCCAAACCCTGCAACAGCTAATGTTCTTGTGCGATTACTTTGGTAATTTACTAAGTTATTATAAAATTGTTATGAGGGATCAAAGCACATTTATTGTTATGGTCTAGGAAAGAAATATGTTGCATTAGTAGCTATGCATTTAAGATAGACTACAATCTCTTACCCAAAAAAAGATAGACTACAATATGTCACCACAAACTCGATGGAATCTTCGCTCACCACTAACAATTAACATGTCCATACTCCAGCCAGTTTAATTATTTATTTCCCTAAATATACAAGAAAATGATTATTAATAGAAAGTTCCATCCTACTTTGTCATATGGGATGAGATCAAGTGGCAAATCATATGTAGACAACCTAAGCAGTCAAGATGAGAATATATTCACAACCAGTGTTTGTCATTTAGCGCCCATTTAAATGTACTCATTTAAAATAGTAAATTAAACCAGTTTAAAGACCACAAGTAAGAAAATTACCGAGTTTGTTATGGGTCATATCCAGAGTGCGCACAGCTCTTTCAAGTTCCAAAACCTTGGAGGGAAAGTGCTGTAACCAAAACATTTAGAATATTACCATAGAAACAAATAAAAGCATGTAAACATCAATAGCCATATTCTTATATGACCATTTCTTTTTAAATACATACGTAACAGCATTCTGTTTGTTAAAATTGGGATAATTTTAATTATGCTAGCCCTATATCCACCAAACTAGAATATAATATTTACACCAACACCATTCAAACCAACTAGGAAATATAGTGACATATTGAAACTTGGAGCATTAAGGGATACCAAAAATATTAAGATAGAGAAACATGACATACCAAAAGGGAAAAATACTAAAATACTTAATGACGTTTTCACGAAAAACATTAAATTATTTGAAAAGACAAAAAACAATGGAATAGAAATAGAAAACAGTTAGTCAAATGTATACTTTCCCTTAACTTTGCTGCCAAAGTTAGATAGGCTACATTTCCTGTTCAGAGTTGGATTAGCCTGTCCCACACATGGAGTCCAGAATTTTTTTTAATGACAAATCAATAGCATCTTTCCCTGGTAAATAACCTTACAGCATACATCAAACTTTAGGTATACTCAGAACTCCATTTAAAATCATGGAATATGGCATAGATTGCTTACTCTACAGATCATAAAATAAAAAACTGAAATGATCTTTCTATAGTTGACATAACTAATAACCATCAGGTACTATTCTACTATGCTGATAAGATTTATAACTTGAAATGACAGTATCGAAGTTTGAGTTACTATACAAGCTGTAGTTTCCAGATCCATTTATTATTTACCATCTGCAAACGTTGATATAGCTTTCTTATTTGTCTTCTTTGTCAACTAAAAGCTGGTATAGCCACACAACAATCTTTAGAAGATGATGATTCTCACAAACCCAAAACATGGAGAATATATGGAAGAGGAATGTGACAGGTAACAGTATCATCCTAAATTTTGTTTTAATACATATTCCAAACACCTCTTTGGGTGGGGTAAAAGGACAGGGTGATATGTGGCACGATCCAGAAAGAGATTAAGATAGATCCAACTTATCAATATCTTCTATCCCTGGTACTACTAATGTGAATATCTGCTTTTAATCGGAATACAATGATGTAGTTGATCAGTAATCTTCGTTTATCATCAAATGTGTTAATATTAATATCTCCTTGTTCATTGGAGTCCTAGTTAGTAGACCCTCTAGCTATAAAATAAATTTATTTTGATTTTATGAAAAATTCCTAGGGGAAAGGACCTAATACTTGAACATGTTCCAATGGTTGTGATAGGAGTTGTTGATTTAATACCCACACTAGTTGATTTAATGTCCAATTTTTTTGACATTGCACCAATAGTTGTGACTTTAAAACTGTTATTACAATGATGACTACCCATAATTGAATGAAATATACCCTTAGTTGTAAAAAGTAGCCAATCATGTGATGCTACATCAGCTGCACAAGAATGGGTACCCTTTTTGCACGACGATCAGTCTCACCTTTTTGGGGGGCTGTTTTGGATACCTTGTCAAAAAGCATGCTGATGTGGCCTTCAAACCTTAGTTATAAGCAGAGGACTTGTCAAGTAAGCTACTGTTTAAAATTGGGAGTAATTTGAAATTTCCACGTAGGATTTTGAGAAGCACAAATTTAGGGCGCTCAACTACTTGGTCCTCTCCCCTACTCAACCTTTTGTTCTTCTGTGTATAATTATCTCCTACATTTAGAAAGCTTTTGTCCTTAGTATGGTGATTGGAATTGTCTTAAATTTATTAATTTAGATTATCCTACACCTCTGTGTCTTTTTATTAATAAGGTTCCTTGGAGTGTAACACATTTCTTAGGGGTCTCTATATTCGTTGCAAGAAATATTAGAAATCTATTTTACACGTATGTATGCACACCTCTTGTCATGAGGAATAGGATGCAAAGGGACACACTAATGCTAGGAGGTATAACGAGAATCACCTGAATCACCAGTTTGGTGATTCGTTTCAGGCCTACCGATTTTTTATGAACCGGTGAACTAGATCGATGATTTCATCGCCATGAATCACCTGAATCGCTGATTCAGCGATTCATTGAAAAGATTGCCAGAAGCGCCTGAAAAAATACTAAAAACCGGCCGTGCGGGTAGGGAAAAAGTCAAGTAAATTTTTTTAAAAAAACATATATTTTTTTAATGTTTTTTTTTGCCTTCTCCGAATCATTTTGGAGGAGATTGATCCAGGAGGGGAGGATTTAAACAAATATAACATTTAAGTATAAGTCTGATTTATTTAATCAGACTTATACTTTAAGTTATATTTGTATAAATTCTTTCAGGATGTTTGAGATAGGTTCCAGCTTCATAGGAGTTAAGATGCAGATTCTAGATTTTGGGGGTTTTCGAAAAATTCCAGACTTAGCCAAATTTCAGGATTCAGCAAGCCTTCAGCAGGGTTACCTCACACAATCCATCATGGCTTTCTAAGGTCAAACTGAAGCTAGCAAAAGGATTCTCAAAGGGTTTTAACTCGTTTTATCACAAATCACTTGGTTTCGACCCCATCCTATGACAGACTTAGCTTAGTTCTTGCCCAAATCTCAGACAGACATGACTTCTCAACAGACAAACTTGAAAACAACCACCAACAAAGGCTACCTAAGACCTAGTTATGAAGACTTTGACATTTGGCATTGATCAATGATTAAGCATCATAGATTCATACTATGAAATGACTTAGTTTTACAATTATGTATGTTGTTCGTGAGACATGCGGGGGCTATGGCTCAGCAGTCCTCTAGGACCTACCTTAGATGCCTTTGTCGAAGACAGACAGGATACTCAAAGGCTGAGGCTGAGGCTGTGGCCGAGCTTGAGGATGATGATGAGGATGATGATGAGGCTTGAGCTAAAGCCTTATTTTTTCATTTTGTTTACAGATACTGATAGACATACGCTTCATGGATCTTCATCTTACATACATTTATGATTTGATGTCTTATGGATCTTCATCTTACATACATTCTATAATTTGACTCATTATGATCCTATGATTTCTATTTACTTCAGCTACAATTTACATTTTACGTGTAACGTATGTGATGGATTTATCATTTATGTTCCTTGTTTATGTATGTTAGCTTCTATTTGATGATGTTATAGTGTGTTTAAGTTATATTCAATAAAGGGTGCATGAAATAAGTTTTAAATTATTAAAATCTCTAAATTTCAAGGGTTTTTTAAATTTGCCGATTTGTGGCCGATTCATGGCTGATTCACAGTTTGATTTGGCCTTGCCAATTCCAATTCTCGTTACTTTGGTAAATATAGAGGCTTGGAGTTACATTCTCAATCTTAAAAACTCTAATAAATTTATGCAGTGAAATGAGAGTAAGCATTGTAGGATATTATTTCAGGCTGCCATCTTCATTAATGCACATGGAGTATTCGTCCATGAAATTTTTTCCCCCTTCTAAAATAATGTCTGACATTTGTTTTGGTATGAATTTATTTCAATTGGTTGAGATGTTTTTTCTTTCCTTATAGTTTAATGTTTAGCAGCTGATCTTGGCATTTTTGTTTGTAATAAAAAATGAATCTGACAGGAGAATTGTGAAACAGGAACACAATTCTAACAGTTGCATATCAGCAGAATTCTTTCTGGTCAATTTTAAAGCTTTATTACAAGGTGATATGCTAAATTATCGTCTGTTCTTGAATCGTGTCAAACTCCTCCATATCTTGAGAATATAGAAATGTATAGCTCTATATTTTAAATCACATATCGTTTCACTCATACATATGGTACCCCAAGCTCTTGGTTTCAAAAAACTTCTACCAGTGATAGTACAGTAACATTTAGAAAATAGTTTAGGGAATCTAACCTTTTTAATGACCAACTGATAGGTTTTAGATGTTCCATTCCTACAGACAAACATTGGTAAACCCTTATTGAACCTTCTCCTTTTTTATTTTTTTAATCAATAGTTTATTATGTACTTTTAGTGTTGAGCATGTGTTAAAGACATGGCAAAGAACTCCAAACTAGCTCGCAGAATCATCTGCATTTATAATAGTCAGAAATATAGAGAAAATGGAAATAAGAATTTGATTTCTACTAAATGAAACCCTCTACCCTGCTCAGGTGAATGTCAGTCAAGCAAAGGGATTAAATCAAGCCAGTACTGGGGGGAAATGGTAATCTACTGTAAAAAGTTATGCAGTGTTGAGCGAATCTATCCCCAATGCAACCATGCAAAGCTAGAAGAAGCTTCCTCCCATTTGTCTTTCTGTGTTGCTTTTGTGTTATATCACTGTGCATTGACATTGCTCCCGTGGATCACTACTATATTTCAATAAATGTGGAAGCAAATCAAAATAAAGACATCTCTATGCATGACATTCCCGAAATTAAAGTAATAGTAGAAAGCATGCTAGGAGTTGGAAAAAAACCAAAAGTAAAAATTGCGAAAAATGAATATAAATTACAGATGGAGAAACTCAGAAAACATCATCACAGGCACCAAACATGATAAAGAGCAACTAGTCCATGTCTACTGCATGGGTTATGGATTAGAGACCAGAGCCTTACAATTTCAAAATTTATAATCAATTCAAGGAAAAGATTCCCATTCTTCATGGTTGATTCTGATACTTATTCTTCTATTATTAAAGAATGAATCTAGTTACAAGAAAAACATGAAGTTTCCTTGAGGACCACTACACAACAGGCCGGTCTCGAGGATTGATTAAAGTAAATTGGTAACAAAGAGCCAATCTATACTGAGGTTCTCAACTGATTCTCAGTATATTAGGATAACGGACAACCATGTTCTGTTTATTCTGAAAAGATTCCGCATATAGGTAGAGCTACCATATAATTAAACTACAAAATGTAGACACACGAACCAATTGAAGCACTAAACTTACAAAACTACAACATGCAGACACAGAAGTCAATGGAGCCGGAGGCACTAGGTCGTGCTAATATGAAGCCACTAAAATTTGCAAACTATGTTCTAGTATCAAAACACAAAACGGTCTCTCCGTGAATGAGACGAAATCATAGTAAGTATTAGTATTGAATTCGAATTGGGATTGCAACTAAGATTATGACTACCTTCAAATTAGAATCTCTGAGACCCACAATGCCAGTGGAGCGCCATCTTGCAGCACTCCTAGAATTTGCAGCGCTCCTCTTGCTCATGCAACAACCCATTGTTAAATTGAGCCAGATAAATCCTTCAAATGGGCTTCACCAGAGACACCCACATCCAAATCTTATACAAATTTCCACAATAGCAAACAGAGAAGACGATATGTGTGCGGCAAATTCATTGAGGATGCCAGTTTTTAACACATGAAGAGGCCTCGGAAGAGCAGCGGGTCCTTCTTGGATTGTACTCCAAGCAGAAATCTAGAACCCAAAATAGAAAAATGTCTCTTCTTTAAAAAGTTATTGACGTCTTCAAACAAGACAAGTAGTCAACGTTTTCTACCAAGGGGAAATTGTGAATTGATGAATGCTTGTAGATATTTCTCCTGAAACGGTAAAAACGCATTGTCAGGTGCATGCACGGCTCTGTTTAGTAGTTGTTGAGAAACTCTCGTGTGCTTGTAATACCTGTTACTGGCTATTGCGATCGTAGCCTTCAATAAAATTTGACAGCCGACCCAGTCAATTAAATAAAATACACAACTAGCAGTCGTGCATGCAACAGTTAGCCGATAGGAGATTTGATTTTCTCCTATAAGCTTAAGATCATTAATATGGAACATTTATAGGTATCAATGTTTGGAACCTAAATTTCATTGGAACAATCTTACTTACACAAAGTTTTAATCAGTGAAAAAGCTCATGGAGTCAAATCACATAGAAAGTTACCAAAATATTATAGATGTTTCTTATAATTGTTTTTTAATTACATAAACATATCTTATTTTTTTTAATGGAATGACTAATACATCATATGCATATACATATACATAAACTATCATATTTTTATACTACAAAATATTACATAAATATATCTATTTTTTTGGATGACATAAACATTATAAAAAAATTATATTAACATGTATAATTTTTTTAATGTAAACCCGAGCCTTCCCTTTGAACTATTGAAGCATGATTTCATATATATCAACCACTTTTTTTCTTTTTTAATTTATCTTATTATTTTCTTATAAAAAGATATTTTGACATCTATTATTAAAAGACTATTTATCAACTAAAATATTTTGATTTTACACCACCTAAATTATGTGTCATTAATGTAACGAATGAAATAAATAATTAAATAGGAACAAAATAAAATAATAAAGAAAGAAGTTTAACAAATTGATAAAATAAACAAATAATCCATACAACTAGAATAACACATAGGCAGCAAAATTAGGTGAACCAGAGAGAAAACATTTCTGAAGACAAACCATATGTTCTCCCACCATGGACGATAACATAATCATTCCCTTAGATTCACATTTATTGATAGCAATCTCCTGATTTCTATGCAGTTGGAAGGGAATTTAAAACAATTGTAATAGCTCAAATGTCATTCAACAATCTAGGGGAAACAAATTTACAGTCACGAGTTGCACTCTCTGAGAAAAAACTTTAAAATATTTTGCATGAAATTGTTGTGATAGAGTAGTAGTACAAGTTGAGGGATATGTTAATGAAAACACTTTGCAAGCATCAACTATTATAATCAGAAAACATTAAAGCACGTGCAAACATTAATACAACATGCAAAGAATTTGCAAATAGAAATTAGAATTTAATGGAAGATCTGCTGAGAATGTGACCTTCAACTCCGAGATGAGGTGAAGAAAAGGTATGAACTGAAGAAGCTGGTAATAAATTACATCCCCTAGACTTCTCACCATGTAAAAATGTAACCAATTTTACAAAGCACGAGATAAACCAAGATGGGTGAGAAAAATCTTGACTTGGCCAGCAAAATTTTCTATTTGTTCGTGCCCAGATCAGAATCTAATTCTTTCCATTTTGAAAAGTCCAAGTTTTATATTATAGAGACAAGAGGACTCAATGAATGTCGTCTTTATTAAAGATTTGACAGAAAATGAGCTTCTTCTCATAGAATTTAATTTCTTTTTTATTGTAAATTAATTTCAAAATAGAATGTTCGTCAATGGGCCCTTGGTCTATCTTGAAACTAAACTTGTTTTTAGAGAAGAAGGATGCATACCATTGCATACTTGAGCTTTCTTGACTTGAGCTTTCTTGACATAATAAATATATGCAATTATAATTATAATTTTATATAATTTTTAATATATTTTTAAATTTTAATTATATTTTAGAGAAAAAAATCTTTACAACTATCAAATATAAGATTTTAATGTAATCATAAAGCTCTCTCGTCTCAATGTTTATTTTATTTTTTGATATATAAATTTTATTTAACTTTTATTTATACCAATAGATAAAAGATATTATTCATAGAAAAAGCAGGTCGTAGTTTGACCAAGTCTAGATATTAATAAGTTTCAAGATTAAGTTCAAATAAAGTAAAAAAAAACTAAGTTGCTAAAGTGGTTTCAATAGGAGGGGTTTTTATCATCAATATTGCCCATATATCACCCAACATAGGATTGTTGGCAATTGGCTTCTAACCAACAAGTGCACCCTCCTATAAAGGTTGCTAAATACACACTAGAGAAATAGGCAACTTCTATGAAGAGAACTTGATGAATCAATCCAACGAAGAGCGCCAAACCTATTAGGTCCTAAAACTTGCTACTTAAACTTCTAGAGGAGTCAATCTAGTTCAAGACAACGTAATGTCATTTTGAAGGGGAATTAACTCATTAGCAAAGCATGAGTGATTAAGTTTCAATTGTTGAGAGTGGATAATATCTCCTTCACTTTGAGCTCAACTATATTATCCAATGAAAATAATTTTTAATAATAATTTATTTAAATTTGTCCTTCAAATATTCAGTCTCTTTAATTTTAAATTATTTATTAAAATAAATGTATACATTTTGAAAGCCTACCTGAAACCTATTTCTAGAGATACAATCTTCTTGAAATTTTAATTGTATTTTACAAATAAAAAATTGCATGACCACCAAATTCAGGCATTATTCAACATCACAATTATTCTTTTATTAGAAAAACATGAAAAGAATATAAGAGATCATTTGATTAGCATTTAAATTATACTTTATAATTTATTTTAAGGCTTAGGCCTATTGTCGATAATTAAAAAAAAAACTATATTATCCAATGAGAGGTATCCTTAACATGATTGAATGTAAGTAGAAATAGACAAATTGAAAACACGATAATAGTATATGTACAACAAGAGAAAAAGGATGCAAGGTGGATAGACCCCCTTTACTAATGCACAATCGGAAGGAAGATGTCCCAATAGGCTCGGGTAGGAATTAAGCTCTAAGTGGGTCAATGATCCTTTGTTGATTGTGATATTTAAATGGATAGGATGATTGACGATGCATAATAGAAGGCTAAATAAGAAAATATGGATAGATTCAAAAAATATAGAATGAAGAAAAATAGACAGAAATTTGTAATGACTTAAAACAGGGATTTGAGGATTATACCGAACTGTGATCTAAACTTGAAGGTGATTTGCTAGGTACAAAATGTCATGGGCATTTTGTTCGTAGGAACATAAAGCCTAGGGCATTTTGTACCCAAGTATTTTCCCTAAATTTAGTTCTAGTCTTCCTAACAAATCCTATACTTTGTAGGTCAAGTATCGATAGTTGTGCCACCTATACCTACACATAAAAATAAAGAAGATAGAGGGGTTTGCCTCAGTCAAACCTCTAATTGGAATCAACCTTGAAATAAAATGAAAGAAATGAAAGTGTGGTGTCATATAGAAGAGGCTAGATCTAAAAAATAGAATATGTCATACCTTGGCAATGCAAATACTTCATTGAATGTGATCAAATATGTTAATGCAATAGCTTTGACTTAACAAAAAACCCAAAAGGAAATCATGAAAGATAAAAACTTATGTGATGGATGTTGTAATTCACCACAATATTTGAAGAAAGAAGATGTGGATGTGGGTGTATCTCCTTCCTTGATAGAATACTCCTTTGCTAGGCCTTCAATGAGGGAAAGAAGCTTGATCCATGGAGAAGTACACCTTGAATGCTTGAATGCTTTCCTTGAAACCTTGAACTTGACAATAGTGAGCACTTAATAATAATGTTGGATGATGGATCATGGATGTCAAAATGAGGAAAGATGGGACATGTATATACCTCTCACAACATCTTAGGGGTCAAAACTCAAAGAAGTCGATTGTAAATCCAAATATCCCACTAAATCACCAAGACGGGACCTCGATTCCAATTTGGGCCTAATCTTCAGGGAGAAAAATGCCTAGGGATTTATGTTCCACCCAATCAGAGCTTAGGTCGATACCATAGGTCTTAGATAATTAAGGGATGCCAGATTATAAAGTACAATTGATTATGAGATGGGGACAAAACATGAAGGCCAAAAATGGTAACATAGGGCCTAGGTGATGAAATAATTTATGGGATTGGAGGAAAAATAGAGAACACTTAGAAATAATGACTTACCTTGATTTTAAACAAGATTGAACTGATAGAGGACTTATATTTTAATTTAGGTGTTCATTGAGTGTCATATGAAGTCCTACTATGAAAATACAATAAGGTGGGTGCTAAATAATTATGAAATTGTACACACATGTTAGGTGCTTGTAATTTACTATAGTACATTTAGCCCCCACTTTAGAAGGAGTATGAGACAACCTCATGCTCATGGTAAAGGAAATGAGAAAGAGAGAGAGAGAGAGAGAGAGAGAGAGAGAGAGAGAGAGAGAGAGGGAGGGAAAAAGGTAGAAATGTTCATGGGCAAATTATGAAGAGATCAAACATCACTAAGTTAAAGGACACAAGCCCCCAAATGAAGGATCTCAACTCAGACATCCATGCAAAAGATCACAAAACAAAATGAGAAAAAGACATTTAAGCCAACAAACAACAAAAGATAAAAGATACAAATTGTAATGCCCCACCAGGGAACTTAGGAGAAATTAACCTAAAACATGTGACTAAGTTTAAAGAATAATTTTTTTCTTAAAAGCTTACAAACAATAAAGAATAACCAAACAGAAGCAATAACACAAAGAAAACATGTACTCATTTACAGATTACAAATCTCAAGGGTTCCTTGACGTAGAATTACGTAAATGTAAATTAATCTACTAAGTACAATAACCATACAAATTTTCTACATAATGTAAACAAAGTACATCATCTCATAAATGAATACACAAATATAACTAATACCATAAGGTATACATGATAACCAACATCCACTGCACAAGTCGTAGGGTATGTAATAATAATCCAAGTACAAAGTAGATATACAATAAATGAATGATAAGAGAAAAACTCTAAGGATGAAAGAAGAAGGGGCAACTGCTACAAGGATCATCCAACACTGGTATAGGAACGTCAAAGTCTCAAATGGTAAGAGAATCACTACCTCTCGACCTTGTGGAAACTTGTGGTTCCACTCCCACCGTGTTGAGGAGATAACATCATACCCCACTCGGATAAAAATACCAAAATTGATCATGAGATAGAACTAAACAAGGGATCTTGAAAGATCTTTATCTCAAAAGGTATAAATCAATGACAGAGGTAACATAATAATCCAAAGGCAACCAACACATGTAGGAAACCTAAGATTCATATAGGGAAGTGTCATCACATACGTCTAACTCTTAAGTTTTGTCCTAGCAGCCTCTCTAGACCCTGACACTCAAGTGACCATATGTGGTATCAATAACCCCTCATAAAGATAAGGCTATTAACTATGTCAGACACATGCCTCACTGGGTAGCAAGCATCATCTCATCCTCCATCTTAGCATATACTAGCGCTCAAGTATGGGTGAGGTACACTTATCTTATTAATTTATTTTAAACCCTAATTAATATTTCATGTTATCACTTTATTAAGTTACTTACAATAAGTGATCCTGATAGCCACTTGTGGGTCCCAACGCTTATTGTAAGCCACTCCCATCTATACACCTAGATAACCTACCCTTAGTTTATAAAACCATAATAAATCATAAATATCACAAATCCAGTTCCATGCAAACATAAGGAACGTACTCTGGTACTCAAAACCATAATATCACTAAAGCACTCTCAAAGTGTCCACAAAACATGAACAAAGGTTGGATAACAATATTTGAATCACTACAACTTCTCAATACATAACAGATAAGTACTTAAGCATCAACATAAATAAACACACCCCAAAGCCTCTAGTACAACCCCTCTAAGCCAACATAGTTTTTTTCCAAATACCACAACAAACCAGGCACAAAAATACATCACAAATAACCAACACATAGATCTAAATTATTTAATCAACATCCTTGTTAATTAAAAGACCAATTTGACTATAGTTGAACACTCATAAATTTTATGCCCAAATTTTACAAATAACAATTAAAAGAAAAAGAGAAGAACTACAATGAAATAAAACCTCCATATTTATAAATTATTAAGTATTAATTAATAATTAATCTCATTATAGATATTACTTATTAATAAAACAACACATATTAATTAATATTAAACTATTTAATATTATAAATATCAAATAAATTAATATTTTAAATAAATTTAATATATTATATATAATAAATAAATAAAACAAAATGTATTAGGGGGAAACACGGGCCCCACCCCCATTGTCATAGGCAGCTAGGGTTGTCGCCAGCAGCTTAGCTACTATGACAGTTTTAGGCTACCATAGGCAGCTTAAGCTATCGTTGACAAGCCTAGCTATCATGGGCAACTATGCTGCCATGACAACTTATGATGTCACGATAGTCTACGATTACTGGGGGGTAGGGGAGGAAAACCCCCACCCACCCCCCATAATGAAAAATCTTTGGGACAAAAACAACAACCTTTTTTTAAATAAAATAAAAGGATCACACATAGATACATATATATTTTTCTTTTTAAATAGGATTTACCAAATAAGGTTCAATAGATTGATTCCTACCAGGAGATGAATTTTTTTCTTAGATTTCTAAACTGATTATGCCCATATACAAATTACATATAAATATATATCTATTAATTGACTTAATTCCTAGGGTTTCAACAACAAATTTCAAACAAACCCTAACTGATCTAATACAATATTTTTTTCCTCAACGTATTTCTAACAAAGATACCTGGTATTCACAATCATAAGATTTCTTCAACCAAAAAGCTTTCAAATAAAAAAAGATTGTACAAAAGAAGAATTCCAATACAACCATCAACAAAAATCTGGCAGGCACAAGGTAAACTATCTTTTTAAAAGAATTACATCTATGAGGGTTTTAAACCCTACCTTAATCCACCAATTGACAAAAGCCACGAAGAGCAATCCAAAAACCTTGAAATTCTAAGTTTTCACAATTTCCTTCAATTCAAACTCAAAGCCAAAACCTGTCAACCTATGTCAAGAATAATGGCCACAAGAATCTGATGAAGGGTGCTCCCCTTAATACCACAAACACATAATGGAAACAGAGAAACAACAACAATATGCAAGAACAAAAAATGGGCTTCTTATTATCTCCACAAATGTGGAATTACAAACTTTCAGAATTACAATATGCAAAGCCACATGGGCATTCCCTTACAATATTTTGTAGGACAAAGCCTCAAATCAATACCTAGGTCTGCTACCCAGAATTGTCCCAAACAACCCTCTACTGCCTAAGACAACACTATAGCCTTCCATATATAGGCAATTTCCACCACCCGAGAAGGTTCCAGAAATTTAGCCCTTTAGGCCGACTAAACATAGAATTATTTATTTTTCATAATTATTACAATAGGGTCAGCTCAAAAGAAATATAAAATATGATTTTAGGTAACCCAACTTCCGAAGGCCATAACTTTTTAACCATAACTCCATTTTTCCATTGTAACCACTTTTCGAAAATGCCATGACGAGATCTACAGTGCTTGACATGCGCTAGTACAAGTCAGTCGGGGTCGATCGCGATCTGGAGCCTCTAAGGCCTTTAAAATTGACCTAAAAGATTTCGTACCCAAAAACCTCAATAACTTCACCAATACAAATGATGTGGCAATGAAACTCAACTGGTAGGCTGAAATGACTGAGATGAACCTCCAACTGTGAAATCAGAACATTCTGAGATCATATGACCAACTTACTAAAAATAGTAAGTTTCCATAAATAGTAGCTCCGCACAAGATAGCCCTTATTGAAAACAAAACCATAAATATTTTTGGGTGATGCAAGATTGCTCTTACACCCAGGATGCTCCTGCATCAAACACCTAGGGTAATTTGAGAAGTGACCCTGTCACGACTTAGGTGTGCAGAGGAAAACCAAGACGGTTAACCTCCTCCTTCGTTAGCCATGATGAATCTTCAATAGGTCATTCTTTCCATTTGACCAAATATTCTTCATATGTCATGTTCCTTGTGCTTCTACCAACACGATTGTCTAGTATGTCTTCAATCTCCTTGATATCTGAACTAGTTGCTAGAATACTCCATTGTGCTGCTATGATCTCATCTTCAACACCTCCTTCATGATACTCTGTCAGATCTGAAATGTTAAACACTAGTGAAATATTTAGCTCAGTAGGCAACTTGATCTCATATGCATTTCCTGAATCATGCTTCTTCAGTATCTTACATGGCCCAAACTTCTTCATTTTCAACTTTTTATATGTACCAACCGGAAATCACTCCTTCCACAAATGAACCATGACTTCATCTCCAACCTGAAATTCCTTATGTCTTATTTTCTCATCTACCTTAGCCTTATACTACGCATTCATATTGGTAATATGCTTCCTCACCTCCTCATGGATGTTCTTTAAATGTTCTACAAAACCCTCAGCTTCAGCACTACTTATTTCTCCTTTATCTATCTTCCTCAACTCAGATGCATTTCTGGGACTACTTCCATATACAATCTATGGATGATGTGATGAACTAAACTTCAAATATGTCTTCAACTCTTCACTTTTTGCTAGTGTCATTCTGTGTCCTGCCTTATTTGGAAAACTGGCTCCTAGAATCAAGTCCATCTGATGACTGATCTTTCTTACTGGTCGTAATCCATCAGGCATATTATCGGATACAATATCTTGAAACTCATTCAATAATTCTGCAACTTCTACAGGTACATCCTCTACCTCCTCTTTCCCAGCCTTTGAAATTAAGGTAAAACACATATGCTCATGCTGCATACCATCTAAGAAATTTCCTCTATCAACAAAAGTTATTCTTGCATTACCACATACCTTTTCTTCTGTTTCCTTCAATGGTTTTAGCTTATGTCACACTCCATCCTTTGTTAGGGAATAGGTATTCGCACGACCATCATGTACAACACATCTGTCAAACTACCAAGGTCTACCCAACAACATATGACATGCATCCATAGATATGATATCACATAGTACCTCATCTTGGTACCCGCCGATCTTGAACTTCACTAGGCACTATTCATTGACCATGACCTTGTGGTTATCCTACACCCAGGCAACCCAATATGGATGTGGACGTTTCTACCTCTTGAACTTCAACTTTGTCACCATCTCTTATGACACCAAATTATCAGTACTGCCACTATCAATAATCACATCACAACACTTACCCTCACATTTGCACCTGGTGCGAGACAGGCTTCTTCTTTGCTCAGGCTCATTCTCCCCACTTAGCAGGACTCTTCTATTGATCATCATTTCTCCTCTTTCAACATCTTCAAAATTTGATGATCTGGCATCTTCATCTACATGTGCAACTCTAGCCTGGCCTTCATTCCTCCTATCTGTCCTTCCTTGGCATTGAGGACATTCAAATGCCCTATGACCTTCTTCTCCATAGTGAAAACATGTTCCACGAAAGCCTCCTCTTCCAGATCCTTATCCTCTTCCTCTTCCTCTCCGATCTCTATTATTCTGATCATGGAAATGATTGAAATTATCTCCTCTCTAATTCTAACTATTACTAGCCTCATCCTGCTTTTTCGGATCTTCATTTCAATCTTCATATGACTGTCGACCAGATCTTCCATCATGACCTCTTTCACTTTGTCTGCTCTCAAACTTCTTATTCAACGTTTCCTTTAATTTTAGGGAAAACTAGTATGCCTCTTCAATACTGTTCATTCGAACCATATTCAACTCCTCCTAAATGCTTGACCTCAACCCATTAAGGTAACGGGCAACTTTCTCCTTATCAGCTTCTGCATGTCCTGTTCTGATGAGGATTCGATAGAACTCCTCTGTATACTCCTGAACAAATCTTCCTGCTTGCTTCAAACTTTGTATTTTCCTCAGTAGGTCAAGCTCATAATCAATAGGGATGAACTGTCACTTCAATTTATCCACCATGCGATCCCATCTTGTGATTTTATCATTTCCTCTTCGATTTCACTCCAATTGAATCTCTTGCCACCAAATCTTTACATGACCCTTCAGTCTGGCCTTCGCAAACTTGACCCGATTAGGTCCTCGATATCTTCATACTCAAAATATTCTTCACATTCATTGATCTAGTCGATTAATTCCTCTGGGTTAAGATTTCTGGAAAATGTCAGAACCTCAATCTTAGGTCTTTTCCCGATCTTTGAGATGGCTCAAAAAAGTCTTTCTTCCTCCTGGTTCACAACTTTGACTTCTCCTTCTTGATCTTCTTCTTCGGCTTCATCCTCACTTTCATCTCTGACATTAATATTCATTCCTCTGCTAATCTCTTCCTATAATGCTTGCACTTGTCTCTGCAGTTCCCTAACCTCAGGTGTTACAACACTAGCTCTTCCACCATGTTCCCTTCATGGAGGCATTTTCACGCTTCTCACTAAATCCCTAACCATGGTCCTGGTGCAAACTACCTCATAGTTGGTGATCTGTTTACACAGAAACCTTAACCCACGATCCTGGTGCAAACTGCCTCACAATCGACAATTTGTTTACACAGAAACCCTAACCCACGATCCTGGTGCAAACTGTCTCATAATCGGTGATCTGTTTACACACTCAGGAACTCCTGCTCTGATACCACTTGATGAAGGGTGCTCCCCTTAATACCACAAACACATAATAAAAATAGAGAAACAACAACAATATGCAAGAACATAAAATGGGCTTCTTATTATCTCCACAAATGTGGAATTACAAACTTTTAGAATTACAATATGCAAAGCCACATGGGCATTCCCTTACAATATTCTATAGGTCAAAGCCTCAAATCAATACCTAGGTCTACTACCCAGGACTATCCCAAACTGCCCTTTATTGCCTAAGACAACACTACAGCCTTCCATATATAGACAAGTTCCACCGCTCGAGAAGGTTCCAAAAATTTAGCCCTTTAGGCCGACTAAACATAGAATTATTTATTTTTCATAATTATTACAATAGGGTCAGCTCAAAAGAAATATAAAATATGATTTTAGGTAACCCAACTTTCGGAGGCCATAAATTTTTAACTATAACTCTATTTTTCTATTGTAACCACTTTTCAAAAATGCCATGATGAGATCTACAGTGCCTGACATGTGTTAGCGCCAATCAGCTAGGGGTCGATCACGATCCGGAGCCTCTAAGGCCTTCAAAATTGACCTAAAAGATTTTGTACTAAAAAACCTCAATAACTTCACCAGTACAGATGATGTGGCAATGAAACTCAATTGGTAGGCTGAAATGACTGAGATGAACCTCTAACTGTGAAATCAAAACATTCCAAGATCATATGACCAACTTACTAAAAATAGTAAGTTTCCATAAATAGCAGCTCCGCACAAGATAGCCCTTATTGAAAACAAAACTAGAAATATTTTTGGGTGATGCAAGATTGCTCTTACACCTAGGATGCTCCTGCATCAGAATCCTAATAAAGGAAACCTATTCAACTTAGGGTTTCTAAGGCTCATGCAAAACAAAAAAAACTCAACTATAAATTGATTAAAAAGAAATAATTTAATTAATAATTCTTATTTTTTTCAATTCACTCAAATTTAATTTAACTTTATAATTTAATTCAATTTAATTGATAGTGCAACTAAATTACAGATCAATATTAAATTTTAAAAAGTAATATTCTTTTAACATTTTTATAATTACGCAATTGATAATTAAATATCAAATCATTAATTTATCTTTAATTTTTTAATTTTGAATTTAATAATTAATTAAATCCTCTATTTTCACAAATAGAATTTTTAATTAAGTCTTTTAATTAATAGATGTATTTAATTAATAGATTATGTATCTCTACCATTGATCTGGTTTAGGTCACTTGTATTTGAGCAGAAGCTCCCTCTTCCTTTGTAATGGTTTTTTCATATATCAATAGAAAGGGTACTGCCCTCTAGGCAGAACTTACCAACAAAAAAAAAAATATTAATTAAATACCCTCATATTTAATATTTCTATATTTAATAAGATTTAATTATTTAGCCACATAATTAATTTCAATAAATTACTTAACTATTTTCACAAACCGACACTAACCACATGACCAACCCATATAAAGAAAATCAACTAAACCTAATAATACAAAAATCATGCTCAAGGAAAAGGCTCATGAATTTGAACATCACCTGGATGAATTCAGAGAGGTAATAAATCAGAAATGTGTCCACTATTTCACGATAATAAATGACTTAGGTTTGGATTTGGACCTGAATGTTATCTCCCCTCTCTTACCATTGAGACATTGCGATAGGGCATGCTCATCCTGACAATTCAGGTAAGTTGATACTCGGTATTTGCAAACATATATAAAAGATGAGCATGTACATATATATATACATATATACATATATACATGTATATATATATACATATATGTATATGTATGTATGTATGTATGTATGTATGTATGTATGTATGTATGTATGTATGTATGTATGTATGTATGTATGTATGTATGTATATATATATATATATATATATATATATATATATATATATATATATATATATATATATATATATATAAAACAAATAATGGCAGGGATCGGTACATCGTGTAGATCCCACAAGCAAGTGACTAAGATTTCATCCCTCAACTGCATCAAGCACATCAAATAGAAATGTAAAACATACATGATAGCCATACACATGCAGGTATGGGGTAAGTAAACTCATGAATATAAATGACATCATAATCACATAAATAATCATCATGAAAATAACCATAATCATCTAACTGTAAACACATGATATCTCATGACTATCCAATGGCTCATAAAATATCAAATCACCATGTAATGTCATGCATCCATAACCTCAAAATAAAACTAAAATAATCAATGCACACATGAAAGTGGCCTAAAAGAATTTGGCAATATAAAACTGAAAAGAAAACTATGGGTGGGCACTACATCCATCCCCATAGAAATAGGTAGGGATATAAATCTTGTAATCTCGATGTGTCCTCCCAAGTCGGTGATAACTCATCAATAGGGTCCCATTGGACCCTTACCTGCTCAATGTTGTTCAACCCATGAGGGTCAAATCTCATTGCTAAAGTATATGAACAGGCTCCAAAGCCAACTTCTCGTCCTCTACCTGTAATGTATTCCAATCAAGAACATGTGTAACATCTGGAATATATTGTCTAAGTACTCGAATATGGAAAACATCATGAATGTGAGATAAGTTGGGCGACAGTGCAAGATGGTAAGCAACTGGTCCTATCCTCTCAAGAATCTCAAACAAGCCAACAAAATGAGGCTCCAACTTTGAACCCTTTCCATAACAGATTGGACTCTTCTGTAGGCACTCTCAGAAACACCCTAACACCACATGCAAATATCTATCCACCCTATGAGTATCTACATACTTCTTTGGTATATCTTATGTTGTGATCACATGCTCACATATGCACTCTACTTGTTGCTCCATATCTTGAAGCATCTCAGGACCTGGCAAAATGTGATCTTCTAACCTATCCCATGAACTCAACGGTGTACAATAAGGATGGCCATACAAAGTCTAAAAAGGAGACATACCAATCGAACTATGATAACCATTGTTATAAGAAAACTCAGCCAAATAGAAACAGTCCTCACAATGAGTCTGTCTTGTTAGATAACTGAGAGGGGGGGGGGGGCGAATAAGTTAAGTCCAGTTATCCTACAGTCCCAAATACTCCCTGATGTATATAAATTTTTTTTAAAATCAATTAATCAACTCAGTAGTATATCAACAGTGCCTTTCTCTTCATCTACCAATTACCAGTAAATTAAATATTGTGTTTACCGATCAGTCCAGTTATAATAATGTGTAAAGTAAAATAATAATTCAACACATCCATACACATATATAACACTTTAATTTTTAACATGGAAACCCTGTTAGGGGAAAAACCACCTAGGACAGGTAACCCAAAATAATTCACTCTTCTAAAGTGATCTCAGTTAAGAGCCAACCTTGTTAAAGGTTACAAAACACATTGTGAGGTATGACCTAGTTAGAGGATTTATCACTAACAATTCACCCTTGACCAAACATTCACTATGAGGTCAACAAGAAAAAAATCAACATTTATTGAATGTCTATTGAAATATAAAGACTGTTAAATCCCACTTGGTGAAGAGATTTATCTTTAGCAATGGTTAAACTGATATAGTAATGATTTGATTGAAATACAACTTGATTTGTAGATTTTTAGATCTATGCTAAGCTAAAAAAAATACCTCTAATCAATAATCAATTCAATCTCTTTGTTTCCTCCAACTCTGATCTGCTCGATAATTACTTTTTCTGATGCTCAGTGTTGTCTACAGAATTGCTCGGTTCTATCTTCAACCAGTTTGATTAGCTTTGCATGAATTCAATGTTTTCATGCGAATTCTCCTGCAACAGACTCAATAATGAATCTCTTGTCTCTTTATATAGACATCATAAACCATTTTATTTCCATCCATAGATTTTGCCTCTTAATCTTCACTGTTGATTTTGTCACTTTAACCTTCCTCGACAATTGTGTCAATAACACATTTCATTCTCCTTCATCTGATCATCCTTGAATTTTGTCAATCATTTGATCATCATAACAAACATTATCTTTTACCTCAGAATCATCAACAATTTTCTAACTCATCATCTTTAGTCAGCAGTTATTAGTTCCATTTATTTTTTTCACTCGATCAATACCATAATGTGTCGGTGATAACTAGCTCGGTTACCACTGTACTCGGTATACACTACACTTGCTCAGTGTATACCGAATTCTTCATTTACCGACCACATACACTTGTTCATTCTTGATCTTCAATTCATTATAGATTCATGTAATACAATTAAATCAATAACGTAATGTCATAGACTCGTCAATAAGTTACCCAATGAATACCATATCTATATCTTTCTCATCCATCTCATCTTTATGTACATATCTCATTCCTTTACCATTATTTTCTTCTTAAGATGTTTGTAACCATCATGATAAGTATAGTCAAAACTAGTTGACATCAATGACAATACATTAATTGATTTAATGTCTCACATACACATTAGTATCTCGATGATCATCAATCATTGTCTTTCAAATATCAAATCAGTTGTCAAACTCTCCCTCAAGATATTCAATCAGTTGTAGTTTATCATGTCTATCCATGACATACATCCTTAACATATCCTCTAACACATGATTAACCTGCTTTGTCTATCCATCGGTCTTAGGGTGATATACCAAACTATAATTTAGCTATGCTCCAAGATCATGTTACAAAGAAGTCCAAAATGTAGAAGTGAATACTAGATCCCTATATGATATAATCTTACGGGGAATACCATGTAGTCTCACAATGTCTTGCATAAAGACTCTAGTTACTGAAGTTATTGTATAGGATGCTCTTAGAGGAGAAAAGTGTGCCACCTTGGTCAACTGGTCAATAGTGACCATGATAGCATCATGTCTACGAGGAGTCATAGGCAAATCCATGATGATATCTCATTTCCATGATGGAATGAGATTAGGTTGTAAAAGCCATGTTGGATGCTAATGATCTGCCTTAACCCTTTAACACTCTACACATCTTGCCACAAATCAGAAATGCCATGCTTCATAACAGACCAATAATAAAGTTTTCTAAGATTCGCATGCATCTTCTTGACACTTGGATGTGTCGAGTAAGGTGCATTATGAGCCTCAAATAAAATCAATGTACAAATATCATCTTATGGGGGTACATATATTTGGCTCATGTGACGCAAAAGACCATCTGATTCTAAAACATAACCCAAAAATCTACCCTCCAAAGGTCTCCCTGACTCAATCTTTGTATTCACTTATTGATACCAAGTATCTGTAGGCATCTCTTGGAGTATACAACTCCAAAAATCTACACCAAAAGTCAATGTTGATATCTGATGCAGAGTGACCAATGGTCCTACAAGTATCCCTAGGGTTTCTCTTCCAAACAAGGTTCTTAGGAACCTACTCCAATAGGTCCTATACCCCAACCTATTCTAGGTTGACTCTTCTTCACAGCCTTGCCTAGGCCCACTCTAAGTGTTCTATTCCAATACAACAATCTATTTCTCAATAAGGAATTCTCAATTCCTTCTTTGAACCTTGAACCCTTAAGACCTACCTTAGATCCCACTTCCACTTTGCAATTAGGATATCATAAAAACACTTATCCTATTGGTTTGAATGCCTTTACTAACTCCTTTCCATATAACATGAACATTTGTGAAGGTTTGAACCCATTGTCAAATACCCACAATGTATTTTTGTGTTATTAGGCCTAGCAAGAGACCTAATTCTAAAATCCCTCCTATTTGACTATTATGCCTCTAAACTCCAAAAATCCTTAACAAACCCCAAAAAATTATAGTTTTTGATACCCTTTTGGGCCTACTTCAAAATGTCACAAGATGGCATTTGGGTTTTGGGTTTGACTGGGTCAACCAACGCTACCTCGAAACTAGCCTACTAGGCCTAATTATTCAGGACTTGTGTAAAACCTTCACCAATCAAGATCTTTTATCAAATCAACCACTTTCCCTAGTAGAATACACACTAAGGACTCCTTTTATGCATCCATAACACTCACACCAATCTTCTTCTTCTGCAACTTCCTTCCACCCTTCCACTAGCTTGTCTCATACCAAGAACCAAGCCTAGGGCTTCATGAAAAAAATTAGAGATTGCTTTGCCTGTCTTGAACCCAAATACATCCTGAAATATGTACAAAGACCTAACATTCCCCAAAAGGATGGCCATTTCCCATGGTGGAATGTCAGGTTATTTACATTTCTTTCCAAAACCTCATTTGGGCTATTTCATGGACTAGTCAATGCAAACAAAGTCTGGAATCCTCCTTGGTGGATTCAAGACCACTCCAACCAATTGGATCAAGATCCTAACTCATCAACCTATGAAGACATACACAAAAAATTTGAACTCCAATCAATGGAACATCAAATGTCACGGTTACAATGAGAAACAATGAATAAAATTTAGAACAACAAAGCAAATATCTCTTTGATTCAATGCTCAATCCACCATTACATCTTCTCTCGAGTTCTCTAACCAAATAAAAATTAGTTCCATCAGTTGTAACCAAAATTTGAACTTCCTAGCCATTACACCACCAATAAGTAACTTCTTGACAATTTGTAAAAGTTGCTCATGACAACATTTAAGCAATTTTAAAACTTTTTGGACATTTTTTGCATTTGTCACATTAAGTGACTTATTATATTCTTAATCTATCCAAGAGACCTAAGAACACCTCAAAACTCCATTTTGGATCATTTTACATGATTTAGGATGGTTTAACCATAGGTGACCCAATTGACCTGAATTGCCCAACTAGGCTAATTAGGTATTACATTGCACCAAACATAGATAAACATCAAAGGCCCTTGGAAAGGCTTCCTATTGCAAATAAAAATCAAAATTGGATTAGTCATGAGGATCCTTGGGTGCTCCTGCACCAATATATCATGCCTGCTATGACTCAAGGAGTCAACTACCACATTCTCCTTACCCTGGATGTTCTTGAACTCAAAGTCATACTCACAAAGAAACTTCATCCATCGACTCTGCCTAGGATTTAGATTAGGCTAGGTAAAGATATACTATAAACTGTGGTGATCACTTTGAAGCTCAAATCAATGTCCAAATAGAAAATGTCTCCATCGGACTAATGCATGAACTACTACTGCTAAATCAAGATCATGTGTTGGATAATTTAATTTGTGATCCTTGAGTTTGTGAGATTCATAAGCAATCACACATATTTCCTGCATAAGGACTACTCCAATACCTTCCAAAGAAGCATTAGAACACACCATGAAATAATGCAATGGGTTGGGTATTGCTAGAATAGGTGCACTAGTCAAACACTCCTTGAGGTTCTAAAAAGCCTCTTCACACTTCTTTGTCCAAACATACTTCTTCCCTTTCCTCTTGTTACCCTCATTTTTCTCAAAACCCTCGGGTGTAGTCTTAGTAAGTGAAAGTCCTCAAGTTGAAGTTGAAGTTGAACTTCTGTGAAATCGGTTCAGATTCAAGTTCAAACCATTTCCCACTTCTAAGTCTTATAATACTCATGTTTGTCAGTTTCTTAAAAGATCAATCGGTCTCAAGGATGAACCTAAACTTGAACTTAGTCTTGAACCTTAAGTTAGTTCAAGTTCAAGTTCATGATTGTAAAAAGATAGCTTATGTATGGGAAAGTTGGCGGGTTTGTCCCATTTTCAAAAAGAGGAATTCTATTTTGTAGCACTCTAAGTGTTTATTTAGAAGTGGAAACTGTCATACAAAGGTTGTCTTATTTGATTAGATAATTCATGCATGTGAAGATTGGAAATGACGGTGTGACGTAGAGGGAGTAATTAATATGCAGATATGGAGATCGGGTACTTTCCTTGGGAATTGAGATTTTCATGCCGAAACACCTGGCAAATTAATTAAGAAGTGGTTTGGCCTATCAAATCAATCATTCCTTCAATTATGATATTTATTACAAGCATGCCTTGAGGATTTTTGAGATCTTATGATATTTGTGAATAAATGTTGATTGATTAAGGCTTCTTTGTTAAGTTATTTTTGCCTGGAGAAGGAGAAGGAGCGATAGAACTGGTGGTGAAAATTTGTAGAAAATTGTGCGTAGGAAAGCGGTGAGTTTTTCTTTCTCTTTGCAATTTTCAGATTACAGAGGCTCATTCTGTGTTGCAAATCTTTTCCCTTGATATTGTTAAGATGCCATTATTTCATCTGAAACTTCCTAAAGAAGAGAGTAGAACACACCTGCTAGTTTCCCTTCCAGAAATAGGAGATACCTTCTTGTTAAATGTAAATCTTGGGGAGCTCTATGATAGAGTCTGAACTGCTTCAGAAGGAACTTTTTCTAGGAAGTTATTAGGAAGTGGACTTTAAGAGGTGGCTACATTTCCATTAGCTCTGATTTGCCCCGAGCTGGTGTTGGAATGTGCTAATAAATATGATGCAAAGGATAGGTGCATTAGAGATGTATCAAGGGAGATTTTGGTTAAAATTAGCAGAGAAACAATAATGGCGGCCCTGCAAATTCCAGAAAAGGAACCGTATGAGCCATGGATGTTTGTAGAAGTGGAGCAGGTGTATGATGCAGAGAAGAAAAAGTATAGTTCTTCTATAGCCCAAGTATGGCTCACGAAACCAGAGAAAGGCAGGTCTAGATTGCCAAAACCTCTTACAATTGAGCACCTCCACAAAGACATAGCCAATATGGTACTGCTAAATAGGGTAAAAGGGAATTCACATGCTTTTCATTGGGAAAAATGGATGTTTTTTTTTAATAAGAAGATTATAGAAGGGGATAAATTCATTGATTGGGCAGACCTGATAGCGGAGAAGATTCATAAGGAACTCTTAAATGTTACTAATTTGTCTACATTTTATATGTCATCCTATTTGATTTATGTTTTAACCTATTGCTGAGCTTGGTAGGGGTTGCCTCATGAGGTGTGGACAAACGATATGAGGGTGTATGATTATTTCACATGCCTACGGAAGGAGAAGTTTCCTAGTCTCTATAAGTTGGTAAATGACAGATTTTTAGGAAAGTTGGTGTTTGAGCTGAGAGGTAAAGATAATTCTAGACTTTCTGAAGAGGCCAAGTAGGTAATCAATGTGTATGGCTGTCATTTCATGAGGTGTGGACAAACGATATGAGGGTGTATGATTATTTCACATGCCTACGGAAGGAGAAGTTTCCTAGTCTCTATAAGTTGGTAAATGACAGATTTTTAGGAAAGTTGGTGTTTGAGCTGAGAGGTAAAGATAATTCTAGACTTTCTGAAGAGGCCAAGTAGGTAATCAATGTGTACGGCTGTCATTTCATTCAGTTCTCAAAGTTTACTTATCTCAGGGTAGGTGCATTTGATGGAGAACCCTTCAAACTCCCTAGGTTTTGTTTAGATGATATAGTCCTAATGGAGCTATGTAGGTAGCTGGTTCTAGTTGAGTAGAAGGTTGGGACCACAAGAAAATCTTTGGGTATTCTTTTCCTGATTGAGTTAGGACATTATAGATGTAAGAGTTTCCAGGATGCTTTCGCTATGAAAGAGGAGCTGAATGCTTTTTGTTTACAGACTTATATTCCCAGGGTGAATTTTGACTATCGAGGCTTTGCAGGAGCAAATATCAATGTACTAGAGACCTTTATGCATCTCGCAAAGCTAGAAGATTTTTGGATTGGCTGCCCTGATGAATTGGAGGTGAGGAAAAGATTATGGTCTCGGTTCACTTTGAGACAAATCATTACTTTTAGGTTGAATATGAACATAGACGGGATAGAGGAAGACAGTGAAGTTGATATTCTAGATTCCCTATATTTGGAGAAATTTGAAGCTCTTCCCATCCCTGAATTTGATTGGTCAGAGCCTGAAGAAGATGATCTGCTTGATAAAATGAAAAGAGTGATTGAGAGAACAGAAGCATGGTTGTTAACTAGAAGAGCCTTTGATACTCCTTTGCAGTCCATTAAAGGACAAGTGAAAATAAAAAAGAAGCGTTCAGCAAAGAAAAGTTTTATTTTGACTAACTTAAGTGTTAATCAACCTTGTGTAGGGAAGGCCAAATCTGAAGTTGAACCTAAACTTGAAAAAATTTCTCGACAGGTTCAAGTTCAAGTTCAAGTTCAACACCTAGCTGAACCTGAAGTCCGAGTGACTCGGTCAAGTGTAAGGGTGAGGGAAAGGTCTCAGAAGCAAAAAGCTATTCCTAGCATTGTTGTGGATTTAAATGTTTTAGATCCTGATCCTAAAGTAGTCCAAATAGAAGATCATAGTGTACCTGAGATGGCGGATGATCAACAGGCACCACAAGAAATAGGGAACACTCCTATGGACTCGCTGGCACTTCTCAGTAAGTATGACACATAGAAGAACTCCTCTACTCCTCCACCATGGTTAGAAACCCTAACAACCAAGAAAAGGAACATGGTTCCTCTATTAGTGCCTATTGAAGATGTGGTAAGTAAATATCTAGGGAAAACATCTAAGGTTAAGAAGCCAAAGATGGAATCAAGGATCGATTTTGACAAAGGTAGTGGCCACTGGGTGGTAGAAATTGCAAAGCCCATGAGTGATAAAGTTGAACAGGCCTCAGCCCAGGATTTTCAAGTATCCAAGGTAGATTTGGGAAAGGATACCAGAGTTGTTGACATGAGATTTTTCGAAGTGTCAAACAAAAAGATCGCTAGTCGGGTCTGGAAAGATGCCAGGGATAAACAAGACTTGAAAGAGGCAATAAAGAGTATGGCTCAGTATATAAATGCCATTCAACATCCTGAACCATTTCCCCTAAGTGAAATGCTTGCTACAATTGACATGAAGTCGCCTAATAACCAACATTTCCTTGATCAAGTTCAGAGGAGTAAAGCAGTGAGCAAAGCATTTGATGACTAGATTGAACATGTGAAATTAGAGACTATCAAAATGTTAAATGATTTAGGTCAAGCCCATAATGAAGGAGAGCATCTGATAAATAAGACATAAGCCAGGATCAAAGAATGGGAGCTAGAAAAGACTACTTGGGTTAGAGAACTTCATTGGATTGAAGAGGTCGAAGAATATGGTTTATAGAAGTTCCTTAAGGAGAAAGCAGTGCCAGGGCTAGATGATAAAGTCCTATATGTCATAAAAGAGTGTATCAAATGGAGAAATGAAGCAATGGTCCTGGGAATTACTGAAATTAGGAATCTTGAGAAAGAGCTAAAAACAATAAAGTAGATCCTCTCTAGTGATATAAAATGGATCAGTGAGTGGTGTCAGGAGGCTCAAGGGGAGTTTGATATGCAGGTTGAGCAAGTAATCAAAAACATAGGCACTTGGTTTGATGAAACCAAAAGCATGAAGGTGCCTACAGATGAACATTTTACAAAAGCAGCGTGGATAGAATTAATGATTATTCTGTAGAAAAATCATTTGGTCATGCATAATGAAAAGGTTACCAAGCTCAGCAGGGATAGTGAAGTCTGGAAGCATAGGATCATTATTATTGGTTTGCCACATCAGCCAATAATATTTGCATTTACTGCCTCATTCAAAGATTGGAAAGTAGCGCAACTTGTAGTAGCCTCAGCTTCGTAACCGTCAAGGACTCTTGGCAGTAGTTGAAAGGCATTTTTGAGTCCGAGTCCAATTTTTTATGCTTACTGCTAGGGTAGTTTCTGAGATTTAAAATTTTTACTTTCAAGAAGACAATTTTACGAAGTTAGTTATCTAGGCCATGCATGGCTATTTATTGCAAAACTTTAAATTGATTAAGGGTTCGGCTCTCTGAGATTTTTGGAACTATTTTCATGAAGTCTATGTTTTAAGTTTTTGAAACTGATATAATAGAACATATATGCTATCTTATGGTTTTATATATGTGATTAAGATTTTTTGAATGGTAGATACTGTTATTTATCAAAGTATGGTTTGTTTTCCTATGGAAATAAATTATATCTAAAGAAGGCTTGACTGTTATATTGGTTGATTTTTTGCTTGAAGCAACAGAGGGGATTAGTGGATAGATTTACTTTTAAGTAGTGAATCTTTTGATTATGTCATAAGTGAATGTTCTTTTATTCTGCACATTCTTTTCATGGTGATGGAATGAGTGTTTTTCCTTATGTGTTTTTTGGTTAAAGGCACACATGTTATTCATTCTTTGTTAATAAAATCCTATTGAAAATCCACTAGCGAGGGGCTGCACCTTGTGAATTTGTAGAGAGTTGGCTTTTAGCAACTCATTTGTTAGTATTGAGTTATTCTTTTCTTCTCTTCATTCTTTGAAGGAGCATTAGATTAATTTAAAGAAGAAGGAAAAATTGTATACTAACAGTTTTTGGCAACTCTACTGGGGAGTGTCTAAGAATAGACCAGGATTGATATTCTTGTATTTTAATGATTAGCCATGGTGTTTCCTGCTGACGTTATTCTTGGTCAATAAGAACTTCCTCCAGTTTTGCAGCTAGGCCTAGAGTTTTCTGATACTCAAGAGGATATAATTGCTGACCTTAATGCAGCAGCCTAGAAATTGAGAACTAATGATCAGCAATACCATCAAGCAAGGTTAGTCCTTGAGGAAGAGGAAGAAATCAGAGAAAGACTTAGAGGTTTTCCTATAGTCCAAGAAGCTGTTGTAGTTGACAGAGCAGTTCAAAGGCCCTGACAATAATCGGTTCTTTATTTGTTTCAGTTCATCTTCAATAAACTGACTGAGAAGAGATTTACCAGGGGAGATAGAGAAAAAGATCTATTAGATTCTGATTTTGAAGATCTAGCTAAGCTTAATTTTAAACCCCAGACTCCTTCTAGGTGAAGACAGTATAAGACTACCAGTAGACCTTCTTCTCCCACTAAGTCTCCTCCTATAACTACTTTTAGTTCTTTGGTCTCACTAGGAACTGTAACTCCTTTTGTAGATTTGACACCTTTAAACTTCATCTTACCCACTATGGCACAAAATCAGCCCTGGGGTGCTGCTATAGGACCTTTGAGCATAGGTGAAAATCTTGAAAATCTACCTAAAGGTAATGACATCTTACCTAAATTTAGTGGTTATGGAAAGAAAACCCCTGAGGATCACTTGAATGCTTTCAATACAACATGCAGAGTTTTAGCAGTGGGCACTACTGATGTGGTTGTCAGGCTTTTTGTCTTGACCTTAACTGAGACTACAACTGAGTGGTTTCATAGTTTACCTCATGCTTCCATTACCGACTGGGATTCCATGAAAACAACATTTGAAACTAGGTTTAAATCAGCTGATGATGCAAATACCCTTTTGATTCAGTTAAGTTAGATGAAGAAGGAGATTCAAGTTCCCATGAGAGAGTTTGTGGAAAGATTTAAGAAGGGAATTCAAGTGATTCCAGCTGCAAGTAGACCAAATGATGAAGATCATAAAGGTTTCTTCTTAAATGCTATGCCCCCAGATGTTGCATTTCCTTTGAAAAGAGCTAGGCTAGCTGACTTAGTAGCTGCTCAGAACCTTGCCATTGAACTAGAGGATGATCTAATAACAAGTGGCAAATGGAGAAAAGATGTTCAAGCATCTAGCTCTCAACCCTCTACCTCTTCATCGTCAAACCCTGTAATTCAAAGACTGATGAATGACTTGATAACCATCAAGCGATAATTGCCCAAAACTACCAATCCTTATCAAGATATCCCACGCAAGTATCTAGTTCAAGGATCTTCAAATTTAGGAAAATAGTTTAACTTACCCCTTGCTCAGCAGAGATTGCAGATTGAACCCCCACCAAATAAAAGCAATATGTGTGTGTTCCATCTAACTGATGAACATGAGGGAAGTACATGTCTGGAAAGCATAAGATATGCACAATTAGAAGCTAAAAAAGAAGCAGCAACGAAGGTGACTATTGAAGACATATCCTCTGAGGTGCCTGGCGACTCTAAAAACTTTTACCTTTAATATGAATCAGACTCCGAAAGGGGGGGAGACATATTGGTAACCTTAGAGGATACTTCTTGTTCAATCTTGACAAGAAACCAGTGTGGAGGAAAGGTGAGTAATTGGTCAAATGCAGCAACTAAAGGTAGTGAAGGGAAGGTCAGTGATCATCCAAAGATTCTGAAAATAGGCACTCCGGAGGAGCAAGTTATGAAAAGGTCTGAATCTGATTCTCCTTTTAGTATAGTTGATTTTTGTAAAACTTCAAAAGTGAAAATTTCTACTGTAGAATATTTGAAAATGAATCCTTGGGAGTTAGATAAATTAGTTACTTATGTCAAAGGTCCTTCTACCAAACCTAAGGTTCCACAAACAAACAATGCATGTTTTAAAGGATAGCCTGAAAAGAAGGGAGAGACAATTGAAAAAAAGCCCGTCGAGAAACCTACTCCTACCATTCCTTTTGGTTTGAAACCTGAGCCTTTCTATGTGTCTCTGTTATGGTTTCAAATTAAACAACTATATTATTGATTCAAGGGCTTTGGATAATATTATGCCTTCATCTGTGACCAAAGCATTAGATCTTCCTATGACTGATACCTTTGGATGCTGCTATTCTATGGATGCTAAACAAGTTCCACTCCTAGGTCAGATTAAAGATGCCCAGGTTGCCTTGGCAACTTTCCCAAATAAGAGAATGAAATTAACCATCTTAGTAGTTGATATTCCAGCCAGCTATGGTATGCTTCTTAGCAGAACCTTTTGTCGGGATCTAGGTGGTGAAATAAAATTGGATTGGTCTTAGGCCATAGTCCCTATAGGCAATAAGAAAGTTACTCTTCTTCCAGAACCCAAATCCAAATACACAGTTTTCCCCTTAGAAGACCCTAAATCCCACATATTGTATCAAGAATCTGAGTTTGCAAACTATGTCATTTTATCAGATGTTAATCTTCCAAATCCAGTGATTGCAGATGAGGGACTTCTTTGGATAGTTGAATTTGATGGCAGCTATTCTTCTACAGGCTCAAGGGCTGGAGTACTCATTTCTCCCATTGGACATAAATTTCCTTTTTCATTCAAACTAGAATTCAAGAACACTAACAATACAACAGAGTATGAAGCTTTATTGTTAGGAATAGAAGAAGCCAAGAAGAAGGGGATTAAACTTTTAAGAGCATGTGGTGATACATAACTCATTGTTAAACAAGTCAAGAATGTGTTTTCAGTGAAAAATGAGAGACTGAAACACTACAGAAACAAGGTATGAGATGAAATCGAGTGGTTCGAAGCCTTTTTAATTGAAGCGATTCCTAGAGGGTATAACTCAAGAGCTGATGCTCTTGCTGGGTCAGCATCCCTGCTTATACCACACCCAGACTTCGTAGATGATCGTTACACCATTGAAGTCATTCACAAACCTAATGTTCCTGATAACTCCTCTTCCTGGCAAGTGTTTAAAGACGATGCTCACATAAATGAGTTTCTGCAAGGATTGGATAAGTTCTCAACCAACTATTATGAAGGGTCAGAGTCTGAATGTCATGAATTTTGTCCAGGGAAGGAATCTGGTGCTTCAGTGGAGGTGATACAACTTAAAGGAAAAACTATACCCAAAGGATTAGTGGAGTTTGAAAAGCTGTTTGACAGGAGAGACTATTATTTGAATTCACTCGACATACCAGACAGTATTCAATCCCAAAATAATATTGGCGAAAAAATTAATATTGGCAACGAGTTCAATCCCAAAATGGTCAATTTAGGGGTGTGTTGTGATGAAGATGAAAGAGGCTATTTCACCAAGTTATTGAAAGAGTATGGTGATGTATTTGTTTGGACTTATGAAGATTTGAAGAAATTTAAACAGGGGTAGTTTTCACACCATATCCCTTTGAAGCTTGGCACGTCATCATTCCGTCAGAAATTAAGAACATATAATCCAAAGGTGGCAGATGCCATTTTTAAAGAAATTGACAAAATGCTTCAAGCAAGAATTATTTTTCTGATTCATCATTCCACGTGGGTGGCCAACATTGTTCCTATATGGAAATGCAATGGATAAATCTTAATCAGTCTAGTCTCAAGGAAAACTTCACTTTGCCCATGATGGACCAAATTCTCAAAACTGTTGTTGGTTCGGAAATGTTGTCACTACTTGACGACTTCTCAGGCTACAATTGGATTGTTTTTGCAAAAGAAGACCAGCACAAAACAACCTTTACTACACTATGGGGCACATTTGCCTATAAGAGAATGCCTTTCAGCTTAATTAATGCTGGAGCCACATTCCAGAGAGCCATGAATTCTACTTTCGATCATTTGCTAAACAAGACCATCACCATTTACCTGGATGACATGACCATTTTCTCTAGGAGGCGTAAGAAGCATTTGAAGGACTTGAGAGAGGTTTTGCAAAGGTGTAGAGATCATGGTGTTTCCTTGAATCCGAAGAAGTCAATCTTTTGTGTAATAGAGGGTAAGTTGTTGGGCCATTTAGTTTCCAAGGAAGGCATTAAAATTGACCCAGAAAGAGTCAAGGCTATCCAATAGTTGTGCTTACCTATTAATCAGAAGGGAATCAAACATTTTTTCGGTCAAGTTAACTTCTTAAGGAAGTTTGAACCAGATTTCATTGAAACATCAAGACCAATGGTAGACCTGTTAAGTGAAAAGCAGAGTTTTAAATGGGATGAACTAGCTATTAAATCATTTGATAAGATTAAGGAATCCATAGCCAATGCTTCGACATTGATACACCTAGATTTTAAAAAAGATTTTGTCATTTACTGCTATGCATCAGAGCACATGATGTCTAGTGTGCTATTACAAAAGAATGATAATGGGGAAGAAGTGCCCATCTCCTTCATGAGTGTGCCACTTAAGAAACATGAGGTATGCTACTCACAAATAGAAAAATAGGTGTTCACAGTAGTAAAAGTAGTTAAGCAATTTTGATACTACATACTTCATTCACATTCTATGGTCTATGTTCTGAATTCCGTTGTTAAGACTATCCTTACTCAGCAAGAAGTTGCAGTGAATAATAGGGCTAGCTAGGTTGCAAAGGTACAGGAGTTTGATCTTGAAATTAAACCTATGAAGCTGGTGAGAGGATAGGGCCTGTGTAAATTGATGGCTGAGAACCAAGAAGAACAAAGTTTACCAAATTACTTATTTGTAGTGACAAATGACTCATGGTTTTCAGAAGTAGCTTTCTTTCTGACCTATGGAGAGCCTCCAGAACATTTATTAGCTAAAGAGAGAAGAAATCTGAGGTTGAAGGCAACAAAGTATGTCATAGTAGACAATGTTCTATATAAAAAGGGGTTGGATGGAATATTTTTGCGATGTGTTGACAAGGAACAATAGTAGAAGCTATTGCAGTCATTTCACAATGAAGCATGTGGAGGGCACTATTCTTCCTCCGTGATAGCCTTTAAGATACTGAGAAATTGTTACTATTAGCCCGGAATGTTTAAAGATGCATACAGGTGGATAGTGAATTGTGAGAAGTCTAAGCTTTTCTCAGGAAAACCTCAGTTGGCCACTTTGCCACTAAGACCTGTGATTATCGAAGAGCCTTTCTAGCAGCGCGGGTTAGATTTTATTGGTCCAATAAATCCAACTTCTAGTGGCAAACACACACATATCTTGACAGTGACTGATTACTTTACCGAGTGGGTGGAGGTGATACTAGTCAAAGTAACCACTTCTGAGATAGTTTGTAGATTCTTAAAAGAAAACATTGTCACCAGATTCAAAGTTCCCCTGAAGATTGTGGCTGATAATGCTCAGAATTTCTCTTCCCGAGAGATTCAACTCTTTTGTTATGATCATGGTATAAACCTATCTCATTCTTTGAATTATTTTTTGTAAGGAAATGGTCAGGCGGAATCTACAAACAAAAACTTGATAAACATCATGAAGAAACTGGTAGATGAGAAGGGTAAAGACTGGCACAAGAAGTTCTACAAGGCATTGTGGGCGGATAGGACCTCTCCAAAGAGAGCTATCAGTATGACACCATTTGAATTGGTATTTGGAGTTGAAGCTCAGCTGTCACTTCCATTAGAATTAGCCTCTGCCAAACTGCAAAGATGTGTGGAGAATGAAGTCTTCCAAAATTCATTGGAGAAGAGGATTCTATATCTATCAAAAATTGAAGAAGAGCGGGAAGAGTTAGTTGATCACATTACCAGTCATCAGCTGAAGGTGAAGGAGATCTTTGATCGCCATGCTAGGCCAAGAAAATTCATGGTGGGTGATAAAATTCTTCTTTGGGATAAACGTCGAGAGCCAAGAGGAGCACACAATAAGTTTGAGTCTCTCTGGAAGGGACCATTCGAGATCTCTCAAGCTCTAGGTCTGAATGCATTCAAGCTAAAATATATTGACAAAGATGAACTACCTCTATCCTACAATGGGCAGGATCTCAAGCTTTACTAGCTGTAAGTCTTTTCTTTTCCTTGCTTGTATATAAAGTTTTGGCTTATGTCTTAGGAGTAGAAGTTTTGTTGTGGTGAGTTAGCCCAGATAAATAAAGTTGAAAATTGTCTTATTAAATAGAGATTCTAGATTTGTTCCTCGATCCTTAGTAGTCTCGGTCCCCAGTCAAAGCTAGTTGTTACCCTCATTTTTCTCAAAACCCTCGGGTGTAGTCTTAGTAAGTGAAAGTCCTCAAGTCGAAGTTGAAGTTGAACTTCTATGAAATTGGTTCAGGTTCAAGTTCAAACCATTTCCCGCTTCTAAGTCTTATAATACTCATGTTTGTCAGTTTCTTAAAAGATCAGCCGGTCTCAAGGATGAACTTGAACTTGAACCTAGTCTCGAACCTTAAGTTAGTTCAAGTTCAAGTTCATGATTGTAAAAAGATAGCTTATGTACGGGAAAGTTGGCGGGTCTGTCTGGTTTTCAAAAAGAGGAATTCTATTTTGTAGCGCTCTAAGTGTTTATTTAGAAGTGGAAACTGCCGTACAAAGGTTGTCTTATCTGATTAGAAAATTCATGCATGACAAGATTGGAAATGACGACATGACGTAGAGGGAGTAATTAATATGCAGATATGGAGATCAGGTACTTTCCTTGGGAATTGAGATTTTCATGCCGAAACACCTGGTGGATTAATTAAGAAGTGGTTTGGCCTATCAAATCAATCATTCCTTCAATTATGATATTTATTACAAGCATGCCCTGAGGATTTTTGAGATCTTACGGTATTTGTGAATAAATGTTGATTGATTAAGGCTTCTTTGTTAAGTTATTTTTGCCTAGAAAAGGAGAAGGAGCGACGGAACTGGTGGTGAAAATTTGTAGAAAATTGTGTGCAGGAAAGCAGTGAGTTTTTCTTTCTCTTTGCAATTTTTAGATTACAGAGGCTCATTCTGTGTTGTAAATCTTTTCCCTTGATATTGTTAAGATACCATTGTTTCGTCTGAAACTTCCTAAAGAAGAGAGTAGAACACGCTTGCTAGTTTCCCTTCCAAAAATAGGAGATACCTTCTTGTTAAATGTAAATCTTGGGGAGCTCTGTGATAGAGTCTGAATTGCTTCAGAAGGAGCTTTTTCTAGGAAGTTATTAGGAAGCGGACTTTTAGAGGTGGTTGTATTTCCCTTAGCTCTGATTTGCCTTGACCTAGTGTTGGAATGTGCTAATAAATATGATGCAAAGGATAGGTGCATTAGGGATGCGTCAGGGGAGATTTTGGTTAAAATTAGCAAAGAAACAATAATGGCAGCCCTGCGAATTCCAGAAAAGGAACTGTATGAGCCATGGATGTTTGTAGAAGTGGAGCAGGTGTATGATGCAGAGAAGAAAAAGTATAGTTCTTCTATAGCCCAAGTATGGCTCGCGAAACCAGAGAAAGGTGGGTCTAGATTGCCAAAACCTCTTAAAATTGAGCACCTCTGCAAAGACATAGCCGATATGGTACTCCTGCTAAATAGGGTAAAAGGGAATTCCAATGCTTTTCATTGGGAAAATTGGATGTTTTTTTTTTAATTCAGAAGATTATAGAAGGGGATAAATTCATTGACTAGGCAGACCTGATAGTGGAGAAGCTTCATAAGGAACTCTTAAATGTTACTAATTTGTCTGCATTTTATATGTCATCCTATCTGATTTATGTTTTAGCCTATTGCTGAGCCTGGGAGGGGTTGCCTCATGAGGTGTGTACAAATGATATGAGGGTGTATGATTATTTCACATGCCTACAGAAGGAGAAGTTTCCAGTGTCTATAAGTAGGTAAATGACATATTTTTAGGAAAGTTGGTGTTTGAGCTGAGAGGTAAAGATAATTCCAGACTTTCTGAAGAGGCCAAGTAGGTAATCAATGTGTATGGCTATCATTTCACTCAGTTCTCAAAGTTTAATTATCTCAGGGTAGGTGCATTTGATGGAGAACGCTTCAAACTCCCTAGGTTTTGTTTAGATGATATAGTCCTAATGGAGCTATGTAGGCAGCTGGTTCTAGTTGAGCAGAAGGCTGGGACCCCAAGAAAATCTTTGGGTATTCTTTTCCCAATTGAGTTAGGACATTATATATGTAAGAGTTTCTAGGATGCTTTGGCTGTGAAAGAGGAGCTGAATGCTTTTTGTTTACATACTTATATTCCAAGGTGAATTCTGACTACCGAGGCTTTGCAGGAGCAAATCTCAATGTACCAGAGACCTTTATGCATCTCGCAGAGCTAGAAGATTTTTGGATTGGCTGCCTTGATAAATTGGTGGTGAGGAAAAGATTATGGTCTCGGTTCACTTTGAGACAAATCATTACTTTTAAGCTGAATATGAACACATACGGGATAGAGGAAGACAATGAAGATGATATTCTAGATTCCCTATATTTGGAGAAAGTTGAAGCTCTTCCCATCCTTGAATTTGATTGGTCAGAGCTTGAAGAAGATGATGTGCATGATAAAATGAAAAGAGTGATTGAAAGAATAGAAGCATGGTTGTTAACTAGAAGAGCCTCTGATACTCCTTTGCAGTCCACTAAAGGACAAGTGAAAATAAAAAAAAAGCATTCAACAAAGAAAAGTTCTATTTTGACTAACTTAAGTGTTAATCAAATTTCTCCACAGGTTCAAGTTCAAGTTCAAGTTCAACACCCGGCTGAACCTTAAGTTCGAGTGACCCGGTAAAGTGTAAGGGTGAGGGAAAGGTCTCAGAAGCAAAAAGCTATTCCTAGCATCATCGTGGATTTAGATGTTTCAGATCCTGATCCTGAAGTAGTACAAATAGAAGCTCACAGTGTACCTGAGATGGTGTATGATCAACAGGCACCACAAGAAATAGGGAACACTCCTATGGACTCGCTGGCACTTCTCAGTAAGTATGACACACAAAAGAAATCTTCTACTGCTCAACCATGGTTAGAAACCCCGACAACCAAGAAAAGGAACATGGTTCCTCTATTAGTGCCTATTGAAGATGTGGTAAGTAAATATCTGGAGAAAACATCTAAGGTTAAGAAGCCAAAGATGGAATCAAGGATCGATTTTGATGAAGGCAATGGTCGCTGGGTGGCAGAAATTGCAAAGCCCATGGGTGATAAAGTTGAAGAGGCCTTAGCCTAGGATTTTCATGTATCCAAGGTAGATTTGGGAAAGGATACCAGAGCCACTGACATGAGATTTTTCAAAGTGTCAAACAAAAAGATCGCTAGTTGGGTCTGGAAAGATGCTAGGGATAAACAGGACTTGAAAGAGGAAATAAAGAGTATGGGTCAGTATATAAATTCCATTCAACATCCTGAACCATTTCCCCTAAGTGAAATGCATGCTTCAATTGACATGAAGTTGCCTGATAACCAACGTTTCCTTGATCAAGTTCAGAGGAGTAAAGCAGTGAGCAAAGCATTTGATTATTGGATTGAGCGCGTGAAATCAGAGACTATCAAAATGTTAAATGATTTAGGTCAAGCCCATAATGAAGGAGATCACCTGATAAAGAAGATAGAAGCTAGGATCGAAGAATGGAATCTGGAAAAGACTACTTGGGTTAGAGAACTTCATTGGATTGAAGAGGTTGAAGAATATGGTTTACAGAAGTTCCTTAAGGAGAAAGCAGTGCCAGGGCTAGATGATAAAATCCTATATTTTATAAAAGAGTGTATCGAATGGAGGAATGAAGCAATGGTCCTGGGAATTACTGAAATTAGGAATATTGAGAAAGAGCTAAAAACAATAAAGGAGATCCTCTCTAGTGATATAAAATGGATTAGTGAGGAGTGTCAAGAGGCTCAAGGGGAGTTCGATATGCAGGTTGAGGAAGTAATAAAAAACATAGGCACCTAGTTTGATGAAATCAAAATCATGAAGGTGTCTACAGATGAACATTTTACAAAATCCACGCAGATAGAATCAATGATGATTCTGCAGCAAAATCATTTGGTCATGCATAACGAAAAGGTTACCGAGCTCAGTAAGGAAAGTGAAGTCTGGAAGCATAGGATCGATATTATTGGTTTGCCACATCAGCCAATAATATCTGCATAACCACCTCATTCGAAGACTAGAAAGCAGCTTGACTTATAGCAGCCTCAGCTTCATAACCGTCAGGGACACTTGGTAGCAGTTGAAAGGCATTTTTAAGTTCGAGTCCAGTTTTTTATGCTTATTGCTAGGGTAGTTTCTGAGATTTAGAATTTTCACTTTCAAGAAGACAATTTTACGAAGTTAGTTATCCAGGCCATGCATGGATATTTATTGCAAAACTTTAAACTGATTAAGGGTTCGGCTCTCTGAGATTTTTGGAACTATTTTCATGAAGTCTATGTTTTAAGTTTCTGAAACTGATATAATAGAACATATATGCTATCTTATGGTTTTATATATGTGATTAAGATTTTTTGAATGGTAGATACTGTTATTTATCAAAGTATGGTTTGTTTTCCTATGGAAATAAATTATATCTGAAGAAGGCTTGACTGTTATATTGGTTGATTTTTTGCTTGAAGCAATAGAGGGGATTAGTGGATAGATTTAGTTTTAAGCAGTGAATCTTTTGATTATGTCAGAAGTGAATGTTCTTTTATTCTGCACATTCTTTTCATGGTGATGGAATGAGTGTTTTTCCTTATGTGTTTTTTGGTTAAAGGCACACATGTTATTCATTCTTTGTTAATAAAATCCTATTGAAAATCCACTAGCGAGGGGCTGCACCTTGTGAATTTGCAGAGAGTTGGCTTTTAGCAACTCATTTGTTAGTATTGAGTTATTCTTTTCTTCTCTTCATTCTTTGAAGGAGCATTAGATTAATTTAAAGAAGAGGGAAAAACTATATACTAACACCTTTAAAGAGAAGTAATATGATATAAAACTCTAGAGAAGTCCTGAACAAACTTGCGATCATATCCTGCCAAGCCCATGAAACTATGAACCTCAGACACATTGGTGGTGGTTGGCCAATCTACCATAGCATGAATTTTTGAGGAATTTAATAAAATACCCTCACTTGTAATCACATGTCCCAAGTATTCAACCTTTTATTGATAGAAACCACATTAATTTCCACATTGGCATACAACTGATTGTCTCGAAGACGCTGCAAAACTAGTCGTAGATGTTCTTCATGCTCTTTTGTGGATTTAGAATGTATCAACATGTCATCCAAGAAGAGAAGAATAGGACGGTCGAGGTAATAACGGAATAATCCATTCATTAGGGACATGAAAATTGATGGAGCATTTGTCAAACCAAAATGAACTACTATGAACTCATAATATTTACTCTCGAGTGCAGAATGTAATTTTGTGAATATTTGCATCTTGGATACATAACTGATGATATCTTGATTTGAGATTAATCTTTGAGAATAGCTTGGCCCCCTTTATTTGGTCAAATAGATCATCAATCCTTGGCAAAGGATACTTGTTCTTGATTGTTACCTTGTTTAATTGTTTATAGTTGATACACAAGTGTAAAGATCCATCTTTCTTCTTAACAAAGGGTACAAGTACTCCCCATTGGGAAACACTTGGTCGAATTCTACCCTTAGCCAAAAGATCCTCTAATTGGAGATTAATCTCACTCAACACCTATGTGGTCATTCTTAAGGAGCTCTAGATAGGTTGTGCTCCTAGAACAAGATCGATATGAAAATATGTGTCACGCTTTTGTGGCATTCCTAAAATCTCACTATGAAAGACATTAGAAAATTTATGAAGAATAGGATGATCAAGGGTCTTCTCCTTAATCTCAACTTCATCAAGCTCATTCATAGTCACAAAAAATACTTGACAACCCTTTTTCATGCTCCGCTTGAGCTGCATAGTGAAAATCATATGAAGTGATTTAGGATGTTGAACTCCCACAATCTCAATATTCTTGCCAACATCATCCTTGTATTTGATAATCTTTTGTCGACAAACAATGTTGGCTCCATGAGAGCCTAACCAATCCATTCCAAGGATGATATCATATGATCCCAAAGGAATCACATGAAGGTTAACTGAGGTAGTGAATTTATCCAAGTTTAACTTACAGTTATGCACCAGGGAGTTTGTTGGTACCCTTTCCCTAGAGGATAACTCTACTTGCCAACCTATGTTTTGCTTTACTACCACTAGCCCACATTTCTATACTATAAAAAGAGATATAAAAGAACTTGTAGCTCTTGAATCAAATAATATAGAAAGAAAAATACCTCTAATAGCACCTGAAGTCTCTACCACTGTGTCCTGGTTCTCTTCCTAATGATGATCCACTACCAAAAATACTCTATGAGATCTGCTAACATCTCCTACTATAGGCTCAACTATTGTAGGCCTTTGTCTTGAAAACCGTGATGCATATTGAGGGTAATTTACTACAATGTGACCATACTTCCCATATGTGAACCAACCACTACCACTACCATGACCTCTCCCAACATAGGGTTCACTAGACTACTGATAGATGCCTCTGTTAGCAAATGGATGTGTACTCTATGCAAGCTGACTAGGTGGATTATGCCTAAAGCGTTGACCATTATGAGAGTTCTTAGAATGAGAACCATCGCTTTGTGTTGGAGGGGTAGACCCCTTTTGCTGCTAACTCTATAAATAAGGAGGAGGTTTCTTGAAGTCTCCAACCCCTTGGGATTGATTACCTCTATACTTCAAAGATGCAAGACCACTAGTCTAAACTCCCATATGTCCACCATGAACCAAAGCTATATTTGTCTCTACTAAGGTAGCCTTAATAGCCACCTCCTTAAGGGTCTTAGGTTTGAAAACCTTAACTCCCCCAATGATGCAACCATCAAACCCCCTAATGAACTTTTGCACCATCAATTATGACTTGTCACCAAAACCTGCATAAGGCTTGAGCTTGTAGAAATGACACTCATAATCCTGGACAATCATAAATAATTGCCTTAGATTGTGGAACTCATCTATGTGTCACTTCTACTATTCATTAGATAAAAAGTGTTCCCAAAAGTTCTCAAGAAACAAATCCTAAGTGATAGTCTACATGGCAAGATCAAGTTTTTGCTTCTCAATCCTCCACCAAGAAGTTTCAAAACCTTCAAAGTGCATGACAATACACCTCGCCCTGACATTGGTATCAAATTGTTGCATAGAAAAACATCGATCCAATACAATGAGCCATGTGTTTGCCTCAAAACCAATATCAAGACCATTAAAAGGAGGAGGTCATGATCTCATAAGGTCTCTCATCTGATTTGCCTTTGTGTCCCCTTGACCAATGCTAGTGTCCCTCCTTCTGGTACTCTTGGATCTTCATCTCTCCTCATTATCAAAGTGGTGTGACACTTCCTGCTTAGCCTTGTTATGAACAAGTAGACATTCCAGAATAGTCTGAAGTATATACCTAGCATTAGCCTCTCTTGAATCACCATGCTTTCACCATTTTTCTCTTCCCTATTCTCCTCAACTCTATGACTCACATGAGGGCTATAAAATTTGCTCCTTCCACATCCTCTCCTATAGCCTCCATTACAACCTCTAGCAACAGATCTAGTCTTAGTAACCATCTTTCCTACAACATCCAAACAAGAAGAATGATATCTCAAAACAAGTAAAAAATAATAAGGACATGATATACAATTATAAAATATTAGTCTAAAATACAAGTGTTATACATCTAAGTTTTTATTTCAAATTTTAACTGCTAGACATCTAATGGGCGTACAAAATTCATAGAGTTCCCAATGTAGAAATATGTGCTCTAATACCAAGTGTAATATAAATGACATCATCATCATATAATAATCATCATGAAAATAACCATAATCATCTAACTATAAATACATGACATCTCAGGAATATCCAATGGCTCATAAAATATCAAATCACCATGTAATGTCATACATCCATAACCTCAAAATAAAACTGAAATAATCAATGCACACATGAAAGTTTCCTAAGAGAGTTTGGCAATATAAAATTGAAAAGAAAACTATGGGTGGGAACTACACAAACAAAAAGGGGTTAGTACTAAAAACAAAACTCCAAATCAACTAATCGAAGAGACCTCAATAAAAAATGTTCCAACCATTAGCATCATGTATAGAAATATATTACAAGCATAAGTGATCATATGGAAATGACAAAAGAGCACACCTAGGATGAACAACATGATTCATGATCTAGCCCACTAGAAAATCTATGAGAGCATGGAAAGAAGAGAGAGAAACCATTCAAATGCAATAGTCTAGCAAGTTCTGTTATGTTAGGTGATCAATCAGAGGGAAGATGAGGAAAGAGTAGAAAGTATAACAAATTGTATTATGATAGTTGTACACACTAAAATGGTGCACTTCTATGAACCATTACATGCAAGGTTGCTCAAGAATGAGGCCTCACAAAGCGGCTCATAGCTCTCTATGTATGGAGTTGCAAGGGACTATGACGTGTTTGCTCTCAGCTAGAGCTACAAGCTTGTGACCTTGCTAGTCAACCATACAATGAGAGATTCAAGTGAGGACAAGGGAAAGAGTGCCAATATCCTCAAGAATCACTATGAAATGCAATGCAATGCAACTAAAATGAAGATGCAAATGTGCAAGCTATGCTATGAAAATGGAAGTACAAACTAAGCTATGAAATGGAAATATCAATGGATTACAAATCCTTCCTATTTAGACTATGTGGGCTTATTCTATTGCATAAAAGGAAGTCTACACTAAGAATGCCATTATCATGCAACCATGAAAGCAAATATGAACTAGATGATGCAATGAAGCAAGTCTTCAATGTCTTCAAAACTCCAAATGCACCTAAAACCTGCAGCATAACATTAGCATAAAAAAGATGGATCCAAATGAAGGAGAGAGCTCTCCTTTTATAAGAAATGAGGTGAAATGGACCATGGAGATTAAGAGGCAAAAAGTCTTAATCAGCGGTGGAGCTTGAAAGAGGAGCAATCCATGTGCACACATATCCTCCAATAGGAAAATAAGAGTTGACTTTATGTCCATATGAGACAAAAAGTGCTTTTCTCCTTTTTATAAAATATGAATAATACTTTATTTGTGCAACTTAGGATAAGAGGAAAGTGGGGGCTTTTTTATTTAATCAAAAGGGGAGGAAATATTCCTTTTAATCAAATAAAGACTTAGGATAAATGGTTAGCCCAAGGATAAAAATCCAATATATGATCGAATTTTAAGACTTGATCAAGAAATTGATATTGTTGAAAATATTGATTATTGATCAAAATGATTTAGGGTTGATAAATTGAATAAATGGGGCCCAAAGTCTAGGCGACCATTTTAGGGTGCATACACTAGTTTCACTCATCCCGAAGAGCGAGAGTAGGAGAATTGATGGTTTAGCAATTTGTATTATTCCAGTCAATTGTACCTTAAAAATTTTGCACATGGGCTGACTTATGAAATTTTACGAATAGGGTGGCTTTGAAATTTTGCACATGAGGCGACTTACAAAATTTTATGCATAGGGTGACTTACTGGATCAATCTTACAAAAAGCATAGTCTTTGTAAGGATCCATAAAAGAAATCAGTCAAAGGACTAATAAAAGTTTCATAATGTACAAAGGAGGCCACATGTATACCCCCCTCCTTATTATGGTGTGTAACGCCCTTCCAGGGAACCCATGAGAAATTAACCTAAGTTGATGCAATATTTTTTCTTTAATGTTAAACATACATAGACAATACAAATGAACTTTCAATAATACAAATGCGGAAGCAAGTACAACATAAGTGCAAGTAACATTATTAACACATGATGGATCATTACACTAATGCTCACAACCTTAGTTAACTATCCCAAGGGTTCCAAGATGTAGTTACTTTTAACTACATTAACTAAACTACTAAGAACAACCATAACATAATCAAATCATATATCTTAGATTCATTTTAAAATCCAAATTAAATATTTCTAATTCTTTAATTAGCCATAATGAAATGAGCACATGTCGATAAGGAGTCTAACATATACATTAAATAGAGGGAATCAATATACATTAACCATATTAACATAAACCAAGGTACAATCAATAGGATACAATTGATACATCATGGCACACATATAGTATATCTTCCACTGCACATGTCGTAAGGATCACAATAATGAATCAAGTCACAAATACAATACAAGTACATAAACATCTCTTGAATGAAATTTAAAATCAATACATAGTATAATACATGGCGACATCATCTCATGATGACAATAAGAAATCTCCAATAAATGAACATAGTAATCGCATGAACGTCAGATCTCAATGGTAAAAAGTGTTGGCAAGAGAGCACTTTAGAATGGATATTATATTGTCATTGATGGCAACTACATACATCTCTCTTACTTTTGTTAATGGGTTTTTGTTACTGATACAGAAATGATTAAAATCAACTAAGTACAATAAACACAATAGTATATAAGTTTGATAATTGCATCAGTATGGATAGATGGAATAGAGTTATGATACACAACTCTAGATATAGTATCAATATAGTTAGAAGGATCTAACTCTATGATCGCAATTGTTGGAATTTTTAAATTCAGGAGATATTAATGTCTAAGTATCGAAGTTCATAATGTTTGTTAGGAATAGGACAAAGATGAAAATACTTCATCAATTAGACTTGAATTTTGGTAAGAAGAAATGTTTTGGGTATTGATTATGATCAAGAGTAATTATATTATGTTTAGCATATCATGAAGTGAGTATAGAAAGGTTCAGTTTACACATTTCTTGTAGCAAGCTGACAGTGTTATATTTTTGAGTTATGACTTCATATAAGAGATCGAGTCTTATTTGTGAAGGAATGTAATGTTGTGAAAAGTAATATATAATATTAATGCGACAATAAAGAAATAAGAAGAGACTATGTTGATGTGAAAATCTATGTTCAAAGCTTCATTAGAATTGTATTGGCATTATTGATGCAACTAGTTAGTTCAATATAAGATTGTAAGTCCATCTTTTGTTTATGTAATTGGCTATAAGTCTTGATGTAATTTGGTTATGTAATTGAGTAGTGAGCTTTAGGCTATAAGCATTAATGCAAGTGAATTGCCACCTATTGTACTTATGCTCTTAACCGGGAACTTATTACTATATTAGTGAGCTATTTATGGGTATCATCCCCATTGGGGTTTTTCCCTTAATTGGGTTTTCCTCAAAAACAAATGATGGTGTTTTAATGTTCATGTTATGGGTTTTATTTTGTTTACTTACATTTATCTTCAATATTAAGTTATGATTTCAATTTAATTTTTTTAAGAATACTACTGCACCGATTCACACCACCCCCCCTCTTGGTGCTCCCTAATCCTAACAATTGGTATCAAAGTGTAGTTCCTTGGAAGAAGTTTAACAGCTTAAGGAAGATGTTGATGGAAACACCTAGTAGTATTCAGATTCAACTTCTAAACTCACTTGAGGACATAGAAAAATCAAATTCTTGCATTGTTAGTCTAGAAGAAAAATTGAGAGAAGCTAATGGGTTCATTGACAACTTAAAGAAGCAATTAAGGTAATCTAGAGATAGGTGAGAAGGGCTTGTAGATTAGTTATCAAAAAAAGGAACTGACTCTACCTCAAACAATGATTATGAGAAGATTGTGAAAGAGAGAAACAACCTAAAGAGTGAAATGGAATCAATGGAAATCGTGATCACTAAAGAAATAGAAGCTAAAAGAACTCTTGAAGAATCCCTAAAGGCTAAGATTGATGAATGCTACAAAGTGGGTAGTGAGGTTGGACAACTGTAAGTTTTTCTTGAAGAATCCAAACATAATGAAAAAGAATTGGAAATAATCAATGAAGTATTGAAAATATACCTAGCTAATGCCAGAGAATTTCAAGAAAGATTCAAATCCAATGCTGAGAAACTTGATGAGAAGATTGCAAGTCAGAGACCTCATGGAGATAAGCATGGATTAGGGTAGGGTATGAACAAGGAGAATATTCCAAAATCACTGAAGTTAGATAAGATTGAGCAACCTAAGAAGACACCTTTGAAGTAGACTAGTGGAAATCAATTCAATGGCAAATGTTTCACATGCAAAAATCTTGGACATAAGGCAAAAGAATGTTGAAGCAATTCAAGTGCTACACCTTTTTCTTGACATTGTTTCACATGTTGGCAATGTGGATATAGATCTAAGGTATACAGATTCAGATCCAGACCCAATACAACTGGAGGTCATCCTATGTGCTACAAATACAACAATTTTGGTCATATTGCAAGGAATTACAGATTGAGGACTAATCAAAATAATTAGAGGTATGTACAATAGGATGTTCTTTGTTACAAATGTAGTAATTATGGACATATTGTTAAGGATTGTATATATAGAGGCAATGGAACAAGAATAAATGGTTTTATTAATAGAAAAAATGTAAATAATAATGATAAAGGAAAGAAAATTGATATAAGTGATGTTGGAGAGAAGATGGAAAAAATTGGATGAGAAAAGAAAAAATTGATGCTTCTAGACAGATCGCACCATTTTATGGTGTGGATCCTTCATCAGAAAATTGACTAGCTTTTAGACCTAATGGGAAAGCATTAGCATAATATCTTGAATCTCCTCAAGATGACATCATGAGATGATACAATAGTAGTTACAGTTGGAGATAGATTCTATATTGCTACACTTTGGATCACAAATAGATAGATTGAAGTTTCAGTGTTCCAAGAATGTTCTTTGAGTTTACTATTTTTTAGTAGCTTTATTGAAGCCCTATGTACAAAAGGATATTAATGATTAAATCAGGTAGAACAATAAGTTAAAAGGCACATTTCATGATTCATTCTTCACATTGAGACTTGGTGAGCTTGAGAAGAGTGAATTCTCAAGAAATTTGGTGACTAATTTGAGCTACCGACAGATTTGATGAGTAAACCCTAGCCTCACTTGAAAGGTATTTATCACATAAAAAATCTTTCTATTTCATTAGAGAATATGGAAGCCCCTAAGATTCTAAGTGTATTAGAGAAGCCTAGATATGGATTCAGGAAACACCCTTTTAAATCTATGGAAAATGATCCTGATGGTGCATTTTTTATTGTACCCCATGGTGTTCTTTATATTGAGGATATCCACACCTATATTCATTGCAAGATTGAAGAACTAGGAGATTATGATATCAATAACTAGTTTGACTTGATGCCTGCCAATGGAGTGTTGAAAGTTGAATACAAGAAATTGGAAGAAGTCAAACTTGTGTAGTTTTAGAACTTTCATGTATTTGATGAACCAAAATGGGTTTGGATAGTGTTGAGCTAAATTCATGATCAATTTTTCTAGTTGGATGATAAACTAGTCAAAATAACAAAGGAACTTATACATGAAGTCACTAGATTCAATGCAAAAGGAGAGACACCACAATTGAAGTCTTCAAAGAAGAATGTGGTTGAGAAATTAATAAATTCCAAATGGGAAAAGAGAGAAATGACTGTAAATGATATCACTCAGCTGGATGTGAAATTAGCCTCTACGATACATAGTTAAAAAGTTTAATACAGTGGCAGGATGAACTCAATATCAACTACAATCATTCATAGTGCATACTGAACGCTCAAGGAGAATGCAGAGATAAATGTGTTTCAAATTATTAGAGATCAACTTATGGAGAACATTGCGAAGATAAAGAAGGAAAGATCTTGGTTATTTAAGTATGGTTCCCTACTTATTCACATTTTCTTTTACATCATGAACTACTTTCCTAGTATGGGGAATGTCACATGGCAAAAAGATATATCGATAACACTTCAAATCAGTAGGTATTACCGAATGTAGGATGAGAATGGAGTATCAAAGGAAACACATGGTTATTTCAAAATGTTTCAGAATCAAATGTAGTAGAGAAAAAGGATACCAAAGAAAATTGTTGAGAAATATGCACTCTGTGTTTTATGGTTGAAACTGATGCATGTTGTATGGAGGCAGTTGAACCTAGGACATTATGAATGATGTCTATAGGTTATGGGCTAGAACCAGATATTTTTATTGCATATGTTGATAATATGCTAAGTAAACCTCACGATGAGAAAGATAAGAGGTTCAGTACATGCTCTAAAAAGTGTCAGAAGATCAAGACAGAGAATATGGAAGCAACCTTTGCAAGAAAGATTAAGAAGATGGTGTAAAAGATTGGTGAAAAGGAAGGCATTTGTAAAGAGTAGATGGAGAAACTTAAGGAAGAAGTTAAGAATATTGAGCCATGACTAGTAGTTGTAGAGGAAGAAGCCTCACTTCTTGCTACTAGACCTTCATCCCACTGTGTCACAAGGAGTATTGTAAAGACTCCACTGAAGGATCCCAAGGTCAAAGAAGAGAAATTTGAACCATCAAGGAGGTGACTAAAGGCCAAAAGCTCAGGACCATAGAAGAAGAAGATAAATGAAGATGATGATTCATCCACTAGTTCAAATTAATTGAAGAATAAATTCAAAACCAAAGGTTCTACAACAATTAGAGTAATAATGCATAAGCCTACCACAATTGATAAGGATGATAGTGTTCTTAAGAAATTCATTAATGACATTGAAAAGCTTGGAATTTTGAAAAGACTAGTTAGATATTATGAGATGTTTGATGAGAAGGATGAGGAAGTAATCATTCATGCTATGATTAGGTTTATGAATAAGTTTAGTAAGACTTTAGTAGAAATAAAGGATCAGATTCCTGATGAGTTGTATAAGATGCTTGAAGAGAAGAGATTAGTAGATTTAGATAAGGATAAGAAGATAAGAGAAGGAACAATCCTGAAAATGTTTCATGTTATTAAACCCCATGATCAAGATGAGATTCTTGAGAAAGCAAAGAAGATATTGCCAACAAATAAAAGGGTAAATATGTTAATGGAAAGAAAATCAAAGGATATCATAGTGGAGACATAGGACATATTGAGAAAAATGATTATATAATATCATGTAGATTTTCCCAAAAAAATGATCCAAGAACCAAGAGAATGGAAGACAAGTTATACATCAAGGATGATAACTTCTAATCCATAGTCAAGGAACTAGATGTATTGGAGGAGTCCCTATTTATCTTGATGCATATGGTGAGATAGAGATTAAAATGGAAAAGGAAGAGGGGATTAGGACTATAGAATCAAAGAAGGAGGCAACCAACAAGGTTGAAGTAGTTGATGAGAAACAAGAAGAAAATGATCCCTACATAGACCCTGCAAATATCATAATTAAGGAGGAGTTGAATGAAATCATGGTAGAAAGGGGACTCTCTGAGGACAAACTAGTTGAGATAGAGGCTAAACTGAAAGTGGAAAATAATGAGCATATGAAAATAGAGAGTGAGGCTACCAGAGCTAAAGATGATAAAATAGATAATATACCTTACATTTCTAAGACAGTGGAAGCATAAGAGAAACTAGATGGAGCAATGGATGATAGAATAGGAACCAGTCATGAGACATTATTGGAAAGAGTAGCTTTACTAATTAAATCTTCTAAAGAAGATCTCAAAGGACCAATTGATTTGGAAAATTGCAATGAAGATCAGTTGATGAGACTATTAGTTTTGGCATTATAGAAGACCAAGAAAAGGTCCTTGAAGATAAGTAATAAAGAAAAAAGATTAATGGTTAGATCATTAAGTATTTTTGATAAATTGTTGCCCAACTATCAGATTAAACATGAAGATTCCACAACTGATCAGTTGGAGGGTATATTTGATGCCTTTGACACTCATTTTCAGTTAGTTGAGAAAGCAACAATGAGAAAGGTACATAAAGAATTTGATGAGAAAGAGGTTTAAGCTTCTTTGTTCATTAATTTTGCAAGATAAAACTTCTTTAGATAATAGAGTAAAGTGTATCAAGGATTATATTGAAGAAGGAATTAGGATATATAGGATGAGCATAGATTCCTTTGCTCATGTATCAAATATATACAAGATCATAAAGGAAATTGAAGGCAAGTTATTGGTTAAGGTAAAGACTTTCGATTCATCAAAAGGATTTGCATTAGAGTACATGATAGATGTAGTCAAAATGAATGATCAAATAAGATCTTTGGAGGATGATAGGATAATAATGATAGACATGCATGACAACTTAAGGGACCAAATTTTTCCTAAGTTAGATGTTCTTTAGAGAGTTCTTAAGGAGGCAAAGAAAGCCTATGATCTATTGAACCCTGCAAGCCTTCCCAAAGAAGAGAATGAAACATATGCTATATGTGGGAAGATACATATTTTGGACAACTTGAAGAAGTCTTGGGATATTTATTTGGCTGCTCTGAGAACAAGCTTCTCAGGTATCTTCAAGTGTTTTTAAGTATGAGGTATGTATAGGATTTTGGTAGAATTTTTTGATTTTTTTGACCTGCCTTTGCCATTGATGTCAAAGGGGGAGATATTTAGTGTAAAAAATGAGTAGGAGTGATGTATACCAAAAGAGGGAGTATTATTTTGAGTCTTAGAGTATTGGCATATTGAGTGGACACTTAGTCATTTTTTCACTAAGTGTTGCCATTAATGCCAAAAGGGGGATATTGTTAGTAAGAGAGGAATTTATAATGGATGTTATGTTGTCATTGATGGAAACTACATCCATCTCTCTTACTTTTGTTAATGGTTTTTTGTTTATCAATATAGAAATGATTAAAATCATCTAAGTATAGTAAACAAAGCAATATATAGGTTTGATAATTGCATCAGTATGGATAGATGAAATAGAGTTATGATACATGATTTTGGATATAGTAATAGGACAATTAGAAGGATCTAACTATATGATCACAAGTGTTGGAGTTTCAAAATTCAGGAGATATTAATATCTGAATATCAGAGTTAATAATGTTTGTCAGGAACATGACACAGATGAAAAGATTTCAACAGTCAGAATTGAATTTCAGTAAGAAGAAATGTTTTGGGTATTGATTATGATTGAACCAACTATGGAGTAATTTTGTTGTATTTAACATGTCATGGACTGACTATAGAAATGTTTAGTTTTCACATTTCATGTGGCAAGCTGATAGTGTTATATTTTTGGGTTATGACTATAGATCTCTATAGTTTTGTTGACCATTAGTGTTTCACACTTAGTCATATATCTAGGCAATGATGGTCGGTCATCATTGCGACCGAGTCATTTTGTAAAGGCCGAGTTTTGTATTGTATACTTACCAAGCAGTAGTACTGCTAAGTAAAGTCATGGTCACTATATGTTTGTAATATGCCAAGAGTATAGTTATTGTCGAGTTACATATATCAATGATTACCGAGTGACAGAGAAGTTCAATCGATGCCAAGTATAGTTAATGCCAAGTGCCATGAATAACTTTTGCCGAGTTAGCCAGAATTGACACACAAGTTTGGAATGGCACAATGATTGAGGTAAACCATTTTTGGTGATAATGATATTTTGTATTTTGTCTATTGAGGTAATTATGGAGGTAATTATGCATCCATATTATTATCATTGATCCCTATGTAAAACCTAGAGCCAATCAAAAAATTGTATAGTTTAGGTGGCAATAGAAATAAATCTGAACCGTAGATCTTGAAATGGTAAAACATTTTTGTTATTATATAAGGGAAAGATCTAGATCAGAGAAAAGTGTGTGTGTGTGAATCAGAGAGATAAAATTGAATTAGTATGAGAAGATGATCAGAGAAGTATATTCAAAATAGTGAAGTATTCAAATAGAGTTCAGTGACTGAGCTAAGCAATGAAAGGACAGAATCAAGAAAGATCAGATAGAAGAGATCAAAATATAAAGTAAAGAGGAGATCTGTAATCTACATATTAGTGCAAACTGAAAGATCAGGTACTGAGACATTTTGACCAGTGTATCAAGGTAAATCTCTTAACTGAGTAGTCTTAGCAAACTTTTTGTAAATCTCTTCATCGAGTGCTTACTTTATTGTAAGTTTATAAATCCTTTAACAAGGTAGACTATACAAGTCTTTTAGCTTTTGACAAAGTAGATCTTTCACAGGGTAGATCATGATTTGATCACATTTTGTAAGCCTTAACAGGAAAAACTTATTACTGCAGTAGTGAAGATTTGTGGGTGTCATCCCCACCCCAGTTTTACCTTTCAAGGGTTTCTGGGTTACCAAAATCATGGTGTTATGAGTGATTTCATGTATGCTACTTTATATGTTTTGTTGTGTGCAATGATTAAGTTTTTTATTATCATGCATAAAGTTTTATTAGATCAAAATGATAAAAAGTAGGTAATATCCAATTCACCCTCCCCTCTCAGTATTACTTTCCCACTTATACTTCCAATAATTGGTATCAGAGCAACAAGGTTTCTCTTAAGGAAGTCTAACCACTTGAGGAAAAAGATCTTAAAATGGAAGCTTATAAATTGGGGAAGATTGTAGAGAATCAAAAGATTGAAGTACAACTGGCATTATAGGAACTGGAAGCAGCCAGAGGAGAATTGAAGAAATCCTTGAGCAAGAGAAGAGAGATTGCAATTCAACAAAATGAGCCACAGTACAAAGAGGAAGACATCTCTAGACTATTTGACAATGGTAACTCTGTCGAGAGTGATAAAGCTATAAAAGAACTACAGGAGAAAAATACCATACTAAATGATGACATCAGAACTCTAAGGAGAGAACAAGAAATTCAACCTATCAGACTTTGTGAATTAGTGGTACAAAAAAAGAAAGCTGAAGATGATAAGACAATGGCTGAGGAAGATAAAAGACAAATTGCAATCAGGCTAGATGAAAGAACTAGTGACATGCAAAGGTTGACTAATAATCAACAAGACATGGTAAATCAGCTACTGATGGTTAATCAGGAATTGGGCATAAAAGATATGGAAATCAATCAACTAAGGTCTGAGAATGATTAGTTGAAACATGATTTGAGAACTGAAAAAGAGATCAATGAAAGGATGAACAAACCCAATGAAGCTACAAAATATTTTGAAGAGCTATTAAGATCACCTAGAAGATCTGGTGATAGATCTGGACTTGGACTGAATGAACATTCATCTACTGAAGAAGGAGAATCATCAATGAATGGAGAACAAAAGATTGCTAAACCAAAGAACACCAAGCCCACTTGTCATCACTATGGAAAGCCAGGACATATAGCCAACATATGCAGAAGCAAACATGGTAAGTCTGATTCTAAGCCTAAGTTTAATGGACATTGTTTTAACTGCAAGAAGCATGGACATCAAGCACATGAATGTAGATCTAAAGCTAGCAATTCATCCACCTCACCCAAGTTTCAAGGAAGTTGTTTCAATTGTCAGAAATATGGGCACAAAGCATTTGAATGCAGATCTAGACCAAGGTGGTCATCAAATGAGCAAATCAAGCCAGTCACAAAGCACAACTATTACAATTGGGATTACAACACTTGGTATAATTGCCATTATTGTGGTAAGTATGGACACATAGGAGCTAATTGCATGAAGACTCACTTTAGAGGCAAATCTAAAAGCTGGATGAATGGAAGCATGGTTTGTTACAAGTGTAACAAGGTCGGTCACCTAAAGAAAGATTGTAGATCACCTATGCCGAGCAATGAAAATCAAGATGAAGGTATACATGAGAAACTGAAAAGTCAGATGGAAAAGACATGGAGGAAGAAAGAAGAAGAAAACTCAAGCAAAGCTAGCACATCGACGATTACCCAATCAAATGGATTAGGTGATCACACTTCTAATTAAGCTTGAAAGGTATGTTTGGAACTGAGTTTTGCAAAGCCTTATCTTTCATCAGTTCCTAACATAGAAGTGAGAAAAAGTCCACATCAGCATAGATAAAGTTGCATTAGGACATATGTGAGCAAAATAGAAAATTTCATTTTTGATGCCGAGCATCAGTGTCTTAACCGAGCTATCAATGTATGCCGAGCACCTGCTATGGCCGAAATGCTATGTACGCTGAGCTGTATCACAATGGTTATATCGATCGAGCTTGTGAGTTTGTCGAGATAGTTGTAATCTACCTAAATCTGTACTGAGCATTTATGAGGCCCTAATCCTATTTTTTCAGATTCTATAAAGTGAAAAGTTGCTGTTAATTTCATTTCACCAGGCTATTCGAGATTTTAGAGAGTGATTCAGAGTTTGTGCAACCAGATCAAGCAAAGAGATTTCGAATCTTCTCAGCGCGTCATGGGAAAAATTCATCTATAGGGTTATTGACAAAAAGGTACTTTACCGAGAAAATGTTTTCTTTTCAAAAATTATAGTTTAAAAAGGCATCATCTTCATCCGCACCAGTCAAGAAACAAGGGATGGAAGTTTTCAATGTGCAACTTGTAAGGAATGAAGTTTGCAAACCGAGGGTATTCAAGGCAATATCTGAAAGTGCTATCAAAGGAGATTTGAATGGAGCCCTATCTTCTATTCTGGAGAATGTGTTATTGATGAATGATGTTAGGTCTTGCTATATGTGCAAAATTGGAGAAATTGGTGATTATGAGATCAGGGAAGCATATGAAAAATTATGTGTCAATGGAGTGCTGAAGTTGGAACATAAGGTTGTTGCCGATCAAGGGTTAGTGCATGCCCTAAATTTCCCACAAAATTTCAAAGTGGAATGGATAAAGATCATTTTGGGTCGAGTACATGACATGCAATTATGGCTGGAAGACGGACCGGTGAAGATCACAAAGGAAATGATACACAAAGTCACTGGTTACCCTACAATTGATGGAAAGAGAACAATGAAATGTGCAGGAAAAGAGGATATTCAAGAAAACACCCAGGCAGTTTGGAACAAATGCGACATGAGAATTTCCACCATTACTGATCCAAAAATTGACTTCACTGTTAGAGTCATCTAGCACAAGTTTTACCAATCCAGTCGGTTGGACAACGTCCCCTATATGGCAGTGGACCAGGCATGGAAGATAATTAAGAAAGGGCACACATATGACCTTGCTGAGCTCCAACTGACTCAACTTGCCAAGAACTTGAACTCCATCCGGATGGAAAAGAACTCTATGTGTAAGTTTGGTTCCCTACTAATCTGTATATTCTTTTATGTCAAGAAGTGTTTTCCTACACATGGTGATGTAACATGGGATAAGAAGAATCCCATTAATGTTCAAATAAATGAGTTTATAAACTAGATTGGTGATGATTTTGAAGGGATAATGGATAATTATTTCATTGAGTTCAAGAAGAAGATGAGGAATAGGACTAGAGTCCCTGTGTCTTTGATTGAGAAATACAGTAAAGATATATGTCTTCTGGTAGACACAAACTTTACCTATGCATAGGTAGTCCTACCTAGGGTTTCATGGTTAATGCCATTACCCTATGAACTCAACATAGATGAAGCTATTGCAGCAATCACAACCCTCTTAGCTGAGGAAATTGATACTAAGGCACCTTACTTTGGCACATTTGAAGAAGCCAAATCCAAGATCTCTTTGGAATTATTGGTTGCCACCACTGAGAGGAAAAGAAAGAAGATAGTGAAAAATCTGGAAGAGTATGTTAAAGAATTTGAGAAGGATGCACCACTAGAGTTGACCCAAGGATTGGGAGAAGATGAAAAGAGTGCAACTAGTGATATTGAGAAAGAAGAAGAAGAAGAGAAGAAACCAGTAATTGCCGAGTCCCTACCAAAGAGAAGAGTGTTGAAATGAAAAGTGTCAATGACACCATCACTAAGGCATCAAACTAGAAGAACTACTATCAGGACTCCTAAGAAGACTCCTACATCTACAAAGCAAAAATCCGCTCAACCCAAGGCAGTGCCGACCAAGGCTATGAAGAAGCCGAGAAGGAAACTTGTACTAATAGAAGATGATGATGAAGAAACTGAAAGTGATGAATCAATAAAGGGGAAGGCTACACATCAACTCACTGTTGATGAATTATGTCTTAAGATTACTAGCACAGCTGTAGTAGATGAAGTGAAAAGATTAAAGTTTGGAAAAATGAGCATTGGAGATAAAGAGAAAGTTGAGGATGCTATTCTTGAAATGTTATGCATTTTCAAGATGTTGCCAATTGAGATTGAAAATAGAATTCCAAAGGAATTATGCAACAGGGTCGCACAAAAATGGGAGTATGCTCTACAAACAGAGAAGGAAATTAGGGAGAGTAAACTAGCACAAGTTGAATCCACTCTCACCCCTACAGACATCAAATAGATAATTGAGCAATATAGAGGAAAGTTTGATCCTAAACTTAGAGCCTATTTGATTCTTCAACACAAGGTTGAAGATGTTGTGCAAGAAAGTTTAAAAATTTGGAAGGTATTGTATGGATTGTTATCCACCAAGGATGAAGAAAAGGATGAAGGAAAGAATGAAGGAAAAGATGCTACCACTTCAACAATTGTTGAACCTAACAACAAGCAAAATAAAATGAAGACTGATACTTCTAAGGAAGTGAAATCACATGATACATTTGAGGTTCACATTGTTGACATAACAGAGGAGAGCCCCATTAAGAATTCATTCTTAACTGAGAATGATTTAAAGAACACGAAAGCAACTAACACACCCTTGCCAGGTAGAAACACTGTACTGTTGCAAGTTATGGATTATCCCACCATCACGAGCACACAATCTATTGATGATAATCCTACACTACCTGGAGTTGCTATTGTTGATAAGTTAGTCGGTACAAGTCTTATCGAGGAACCCATCAAGTTGGTACCACTAACTCAATCTACCGAGGAAGAAGTCAAAGCAGATGAAAAAATTTAAAGTCCTCCTAAGGAAGAACATAGCATAGAAGAATAAGGAATCACATTAGATGAACAAGCTGTTAGTCCTCATGCCGAGGAGAAGGAGAAAGGAGAAGAAAACATCAAAGGAAAATTCATTGAAGAACAAGAGCCAATGAAACAAGAGGCAATAAAAGCTCTTGTATAGATGCTGAGTGGAAGCACCCCACCGAGAGCACAAAAGGAGAAAGATGAGGTAAAAATTGATGAAGTCATTGTTATTTCTAAATGGGATATAGATAACCTTTCTTATGAGCAACTGCAGATAATGAAAGATTTGCTGACAAGAAAAAGTAGGCAAGTAGAACTTTGAAGAGAGCATTAGAAAAAATAGGTTCTTCATGAAATCAAAGACATTCAATGAAGTATATGACTTATCAAATGTAAATAGTTCCATTCCCATATTGGAACAACTTATACACATTGTTTAGAAAGTCAATAATGAAGTTAGCTGTGCAAGTGATAAATTATTTGAATGGTTAGAACGGAGATTTGAGACCAAAATGTTAGAAAAGATATTTGCCGAGATAGCAGTAAAACAAGTTGAGCTATCCAATTTGGTAAAGGAGACCGAGGGATTAGTTGTGAATGGATAGTCTCTATTGGCCAAGATATGTAATGTTGAACTGTTCACAAAGGAGAATCAACAATTGCTTGCCACTCTTAAGCAAGAGATTAAAGCTACAAGTTAGTCCCTGACCTTGGATGTAGACACTAGTGCTGGACATTATGTAAAAATCATGCAGACACAAGGTAAGTTAGCCGAGCTGATGGCTAATGATGGCAAGATTTGTTCTCACCTACTCTCTATTCAAACTATTTTGACATCGCATCTGGAGGCTATACAGAGAAAATTAGCAAAGGATAAAGCATTGATCCAGAGTGATCCACATTTGTCCACAGTAGAGAGTCTTATCAGTTTAGCTACTGATTTAGAAGTGCAGAAAGAAGTTTTGAACCTTGCTTCAACTGCTTGGATCGATGCACTCTACATGATCATGGTGCTGCATAAACCTTTTCTGGAGAAAACTTGTGAGCTACCTATTGATGAAGAGATTAGTCATGTCAAAAACAAGGGGGAATCATCATGACACAAGTACGGACGAGGTCTGAATAGGGACAGGTAACAAAATTTTGAATGTGTATATATATCTCAGGGGGAGTATTAGGCTAGTACAAACATACTTTTGTAATTGTATCTACCAATGTCATGACAAAGTGTTTTTGCCACTAATGTCAAAGGGGAAGATTGTAGATCTCTATAGTTTTGTTGACCATTAGTGTTTCACACTTAGTCATATATCTAGGCAATGATGGTCGGTCATCACTGCGACTGAGTCATTTTTGTAAAGGCCAAGTTTTGTATTGTATACTTACCAAGCAGTAGTACTGCTGAGTAAAGTCATGGTCACTATATGTTTGTAATATGCTGAGAGTATAGTTATTGCTGAGTTACATATATCAATGATTACTGAGTGACAAAGAAGTTCAATCGATGCCGAGTACAGTTAATGCCAAGTGCCAGGAATAACTTTTGTCGAGTTAGCCAGAATTGACATACAAGTTTGGAATGGCACAATGATCGAGGCAAACCATTTTTGGTGATAATGATATTTTGTATTTTGTCTATTGAGGTAATTATGGAGGTAATTACACATCCATATTATTATCATTGATCCCTATGTAAATGATGAAGGGCTACACCACCCTTATCAACTCATAACCAAAAACATAACAACATGGAGACAAAGAGAAGACAAAATGCTTTACAAAGCATATATTAATACTTGAAAATAATTACAACTTGATAGATCTTACATCTTCCAAGCTTACAAATCAAGAGCTTACAATCCAAGAGCTTCTTCCCAAATACAAGATCGTACAACTTGAGAACTTTTTATGAATGCTCCTATGCCTTCTTTATATAGACATTTACCACCCAAGATATTACAACACAACCAATGTGGGATAAAAGATAGATGCAACTACCTTGATACAAATATTAAATACCCACCCAATTAATATTTAGCACCACCATGTGGGCCAATTAAAACATTGCATTGCCTTTGTGGGCCAATAAAAAAAATAGAAAGGTGTAACTACCTAGTTGCAAATATTAAATGCAAGAACTTTCTATAAATTTCTAAAATGCCACCTACACACCTCGATAAATGAAATGATTTGTTTTTCTTTTATTTATTTATTTATTTATTTCTTTCCCATCTATGCACATTGGTAAATGAAATAACTTTTTTTTTTTCTTCTTCTTCTTTTTTCCCTCTCTTTTTTTTCTTTTTTCTTTTTAATCATGCCCCCTTTTATTTTTGTGATGCAAGATGCTCCTGCATGAGACACGCAAAGTAGGAATTTTTTTGTGAATATGGATTCACAAAATGAAGTAGCTACTGTTGATATATATTTTTTCTTCTCTTCCAACATCTTGCTGGAACAAGTATCCACTACCGATATATTTCTTTTTTTCTTCTTTTCCAACACCTAGTTGGAACAAGTATCCGTTGCTGACAATATTCATCTTCAATCAACTTCATCCAAGTGTAACTCTCATTCTCCTCCAATCTTGTAAGATCTAATGCATCTGTAATAAACTCTGTAATGCCATACAAATCTTCTTTTGCATACCAAACATCACTTGCAAGGTCCTCATCATTATCTTTCAAATCCATCTCAAAGTTAGCATCCCATAATTTATAAAAATTTACCTCTTTCATATCTTCATCTTTGTTTTCTTCTTTCGTGTCTTCAACAAGACATGTAACAACTTCCTTCCTTTGACCTCCAACCAAGGTATTCCACTTTTCCTCAATTGCTGCAATCTTCATTAATAAATCATCTTCATCAACTGTAGGTTCATGAATCTTTTCATCTTGATTCTCTTCCTCTTCTTTTGTACCACTTTCATGATACTCCACTTTATCTTCTTTCTTTTCTACATCCAAAGAATTTCCATCATCTCTTTGATTTGCTATTCTTTTTTTCAGCTCCGCTTCTAATTCCGCCACTTGCTTCTTCAAATCTAGTATTTCAACTCTTGTCACTTCTTGATATCTCTTTCTAATCTTCTCAAGTCTAGGAATTCTAAGAATTCATCCAATCATAAAAGTCATCTTCTTCTTTCTCTTCTCCATACTTGCATCCTCTTAACAAAAACTTCACCCAACCCAAGGTCCTGGTGCAAACTGCCTCACATTCAATGATCTATCTACACACTCAAGAACTCCCACTCTGATACCACTAATGAAGGGCCAACCACTCTGATACCACTGATGAAGGGCCACACCACCCTTACCAACTCATAACAAAAAATATAACATTGAGACAAAGAGAAGAGAAAATGCTTTACAAAGCATATATTAATACTTGAAAATAATTACAACTTGAGAGATCTTACAACATGAAAGATCTTACATCTTCCAAGCTTACAACTCAAGAGCTTACAATCCAAGAGCTTCTTCCCAAATACAATATCGTACAACTTGAGAACTTTTTATGAATGCTCTGATGCCTTCTTTATATAGATATTTACCACTCAAGATATTACAACACAACCAATGTGGGATAAAAGATAGATGCAACTACCTTGATACAAATATTAAATACCCACCCAATTAATATTTAGCATCACCATGTGGGCCAATTAAAAAATTACATTGCCTTTGTGGGCCAATAAAAAAAATAGAAAGGTGTAACTACCTAGCTACAAATATTAAATGCAAGAACTTTCTATAAATTTCTAAAATGCCACCTACACACCTCGATAAATGAAATGATTTATTTTTCTTTTATTTATTTATTTATTTATTTATTTCCCACCTATGCACCTTGGTAAATGAAATAATTTTTTTTTTCCTTTATTTTATTTTATTTTTAATCATGCCCCCTTTTATTTTTGTGATGCAAGATGCTCCTGCATCAGTAAAAACTAGAGCCAATTAGAGTATAGTTTAGGCGGCAATAGAAATAAATTTGAACCGTAGACCTTGAAACAGTAAAACATTTTTGTTATTATATAAGGGCAAGATCTAGATCAGAGAAAAGTGTGTGTGTGTGAATCAGAGAGATAAAATTGAATTAGTATGAGAAGATGATCAGAGAAGTATATTCAGAATAGTGAAGTATTCAAACAGAGTTCAGTGACCGAGCTAAGTAGTGAAAGGACAGAATCAAGAAAGATCAGATAGAAGAGATCAAAATATAAAGTAAAGAAGAGATTTGTAATTTGCATATTAGTGAAAACTGAAAGATCAGGTACTGAGACATTTTGACCAGTGTATCAGGGTAAATCTCTTAACTGAGTATTCTTAGCAAACTTTTTATAAATCTCTTCACCGAGTGCTTACTTTATTGTAAGTTTATAAATCCTTTAACAAGGTAGACTATACAAGTCTTTTAGCTTTTGACAGAGCAGACCTTTCATAGGGTAGATCATGATTTGATCACATTTTGTAAGCCTTAACAGGAAAAACTTATTACTGTAGTAGTGAAGATTTGTGGGTGTCATCCCCACCCCAATTTTACCTTTCAAGGGTTTCTGGGTTACCAAAATCATGGTGTTATGAGTGATTTCATGTATGCTGCTTTATATGTTTTGTTGCATGCAATGATTAAGTTTTGTATTATCATGCATAAAGTTTTATCAGATCAAAAGGATAAAAAGTAGGTAATATCTGATTCACCCCCCCCCCCCTCCCCCCTCTCAGTATTACTTTCCCACTTATACTTCCAACAATGACTTCATATAAGAGATCAAACCTTTTTTGTGAAGGAATGTAATGTTGTAAAAATTAATATATAATATTGATGGGATGATAAAGCATGAAGAAGATACTATTTTGATGTGCAGATCTATGTTCAGAGCTTCATCGGAACTATATTGGCATTATTGATGCTACCAGTTAGTTCGGTATAGGATTGTAAGTCTATCTTTTGTTTATGTAATTGGATGTAATCCTTGATTTAATTTGGATATGTAATTGAGCAGTGAGCTCTAGGATGTAAGCTTGAATGCAAGTGCATTCCCACCTATTGTACTTATGCTCTTAATTGGGCACTTATTACTACAATAGTGAGCTATTTGTGGGTATCATCCCTGCTGGGTTTTTTTTCCCTTAACTAGTCTTTCCTCAAAAACAAATGATGGTGTTGTAATGTTCATGTTATGGGTTGTATTTTGTTTCCTTGCATTTATCTTTAGTATTAAGTTATGTTTTTTTATTTAAATTGTTAAATAATACTGATGTACTGATTCACCCCCCCTCTCGGTGCTCCCTAATCCAAAAAAAAAGAATCACTATCACCTGACCACATGGAACCTAGAGGTCCACCCCTCCATGCTAAGGAGATAAACACCAAGCCCACACCAAGTACAATATAGGTTAATGAAAAGGTACATGAATGCAAGGTTACAAGGTTGACAAAATAGGTATGATTGAGACACACAATACATCATAGGTCAACACAAAGATAGAAAAAATAATGATAAAGAAAAGATAACAAATACCAAAATACCAACAAAAACCAAAATACTAAATACCCTACACTAGAGGAAAATGCAAGACCTATGGAGGAGACTTAGGCTACATAGTATGAGAGTGTCATCACATGGTCATATACTTGAGTTATCCTAGAATGGTATCTCTAGACCCCAGATCTTCAAGTATTATCTAGTTGAGTTACCCTGGATTGGTCACTTTGGACCTCGAATCCTCAACATGACCCATGCAGAACTAGAATTCCCTCTCATGAAGATGAGGAATATAAACACACCTACTCTCTAGGTATCATCCCATTCCTATCCTTAGCCCATATAAGCACTCAAGGCATGGACAAGGCATCATAAATAATCTTGTCTTTAATGTTTATCCCTAAATTTTATTATTAAGTTATTACTTATTACCAACTTACGATAGGTTACCCTAGAACTAGTCACTTTGGGCCTTGACCCTTATTGTAAGCCACTCCGCTAAGATGCACTTAGTTAACCTCTCCTAAAGATCCAACTAAAAATAAATAAAGAGAAGGAAAAATAGCCTTAAAAGACCTCTCATAAATCATAAAATTATGAAAATCACCAAAGAAGGTACTGGAGCATGATAAACAATATACATCCTATACCAAGATCCAAAACTATCCACCCCATAATGGTCATCTCATTAAATCAATAACTAATTCTCATAGTTTCATATCATAAGATCAATGATCATCAATAGAATCTTTCTCCCAACATGGAGTAAAACATAATCCAAAAAACCATCGTTTAGACATAGAAAAGTCTCAACAGAAGGAACAAGGTGACTAAATTGAAACAAAACTCAACACAATAATAGTTGTCACCTCTTGAGGTCAGATTAATAATGATCAAGCAATCAACATAAAACATAACACAACTCACATATGTAACCCTAATCACACATGAACCAATTGTGTCATCAAAATGACTATGAAATTTCCACAATATAACCCCCCCCCCTAAAAGGTATAAAACCATAACTAATCCAAGTCTGAAAGACAAAATCCACCTAGGGAAACACTTTACCCGAATGGACAATATGCACCCACACAAAACACAATGACATAGAGCACACATATGAAAAATATTTGATGAATCTAGTTATGTCACATTATGATTTAGTTTTCTATTTCATAAATATCTCAATATAAAGTACCTCATTAAGTATAAGTATTACTTAATATTCATTTAAAAATAATATTAATACTTAAACATATTCGAATCCCTACAATCTTAATTAATTATAATTTAAATTTAAAATATAAATTGATTATATCAAAATAATGTATTGAAGGGGAAGAATTTTTAAAAGGCATACACATCTTGAATCCATCATTGTAATAGAGGGTTTATAGTTTTGGGAAGATCGAGCTTAACAACAGTGAGTTTTTTGTGTATTTTCTCTATGTAAATCAGTCTATAATTTGAATAGTATAATCTCATATGGAGTGATATAGATATGAAATTTATATCAATGGAAAAATAATTTGATTTCACATATTTTTCATTATTACCAATCCTAAAGAAAGGGTCATTCGAATAGTGTAAAAAGAAAATCTCCCTAACAACCTTGTTCAAGAATGAAGGTTACAAGTTTTGGTAAAAAGGTCATAACTTTTGTTTGAACAGTTGGATCTTCATAAAAATTGGGAAAAACATCCATAATAGTCTCATATACAATCTCACTAAAAATATTTTCTTGATTATCAATTTTGAAAAAAATATAGATGATTGCTCTCATGTCTCAGATTGAAAAATCAAGTTCAAATAGGTCTACTCTCATTATAAAAATCAATATTTGACCTTGTATATACAAAAGAACTCTATTTGATTTTGATATATGTTAAATAAAACACAAATGGTATCTAAAAGTGTCTTTACATTTTTAAACTGACATTTGAAATGAAAGTTATTCCCAATCAAACCAACTAGGAAGGCTACAAGGGAGAGACCTAATTGTCAAAGAAAGTTTAGATGAATCCCTACCCCTGCATCATTTACATAAATCATATACAATAGGTTTTGAAATCTATAATTTTGTAGAAATCTTGAGGAATTTCCTACCATGATTTATCAAAACCCTAATTGAATAAAACCATATGTTTTCATAAACGTATTGCCTGTAATTTCTCACAAAGAATTCTATGGTTTCCCAAACTCAACATCAACATGGATTTCTATGCAAAATCCTAAAACTCTTACCATTTCCAATCTATCAAAAGAAGAAAGAACTTGATATAAACACACTAAAACTCATCTACAGTTTGGAAAACACAAAGCAAACAGTTTTTTCAAAAGGAAATTACGAAAAGGGATTCAAAACCACTACCTTGAATCACCAAGTTGACTTGCTAAAAAGAAGAAGACCAATACTCAAACTTTAACTCTAAGCTTTAAAAAAATTCTTTAACTTCGAAAATCTGGAAAACAACCTATACCCTAAATCTTGTTCTTTTGATAACTTGTGTTCTTAAAAAAAATCTATGTCCCCCCTTAAAAATAGACAAAATAACCTCTAACAAAGAAAACTAATAAAACTAGGGTTTCTAGAATATGCAAACCTAAAAATTAGATAAATCCACTCAAAATAATAAAATAATTATTTTTATTAGTTTTTTCTAAATAAATAAAATCAATTTACTATTTTTTAAAGAAAGAAATACATAATTTCCTAATTTTTTTTCTTATTTTAATATTAAAAAAAAATATTTTTTATTTATTTATTTTCTTTTCCCAAAATAAATATTATTTATTTTTATAATAAAACAAATAAATATCTTTTTTTCCTTTCTTTTTAATTTTATATTTTTAATTAAATAACTTATTCTCCACTCAATCTTTTAATAAAAGATATATATTTCAATTTATTAATTAAAGTGTAATTAAATTACATATACTTATTTTAATAGGAAATAATATTTATAGCATATTAATAATTTATTTATATTACTTATGTATTTTAATTTTCTATTTCTATTTAATAAAATATTAAATATCTTCAATCTTTATACTTAGCCTTTTTAATTAAGTCTCTTTAATAAATACATGTATATAATTAATCCTTGTTAATTAAATATCTATATATTTAATATTTTAATATTCTAGAATGTTTAATTATTTTATCTTTATAATTAACCTTTATTTAATCTTTTACTGACATCACAACAACAAAAAACAACATTAACCTACATGACTACATGCACATTGAAATTTGACTAAATCAAAATATCAAAAAGATGCAACAACATAAGCATGCTCAAACATGCTCAAACAAGGGTTCACGAATTTACGTCACCTCAACAAATTCGGAGAAGGTTGTCAACCAGATACTTTTCTATTATTTCAGGACAAAAGAGGGCTTAGGTTAGGATTTAGGCATGAATTCTATCTCCCCTCTATTACCATTGAGATAATGTGATAGGACATGCTCACCCTGAAAATTCAGAAAAGTTGATGTCTGATACTTGTAAACTTGTATCACAAAGCTATGTGTGTGTGTGTGTGTGTGTGTGTGTGTGTCTATATATATATATATATATATATATATATATAGACACACACACACACACACACACACAATGTTAGGGATCGATACAATATGTGGATCTCGCAAGCAAGTAGCTGCGACTTTGTCCCTCACCATATCATTCACATCAACCAAAAATATTAAACATACATGTCATCCATACACATGCAAGTATGGGGTCAGTAAAACATAAATATATATAACATCATTATATGCATATAATCATCATCATCATCTAACATGATATAATTCAAATGATCCATCTATCATAGTGTTGAACCATGAAATACAACTAAAGATCTAATATGCACATAAAAATATCTAAAAGGGTTTGGCGTCACAAAAAAAATCATAGCACATGGATGGGTATTACAGCCCCCCCCCCAAAAAAAAAAAAAAATTAAAAAAAATTTAAAAATTAGGCTTACTCCTGGAAGCCAATAATTACTAATATGATAAATTAAAAGCCTAAATCTATTGTTTACAAAAGTCATACAAGGAAACATATAAATATAGTACAATCTCCATGATGTCCTCCCTTATACATACCACTAGAGGTCCATAATGAACATGGTAGAAACACCAATTATCACAAAACAAGGCCAACAATACCAAAAATTTAGAATAGCCACCACAAAATTGGAAAAGGAAAAACCCAAGCAGGGGAATACTAAGTTCAACATTAAATTATAAAAGTGTGCAATTTTAATAGTAAATCAAGTGTGACCTGTGCCACAAAATAGATAGCAAAAAGAGATTTAGGTGACTAGTCCATGCATACGAAAGTTCAAATATTCAATGTTAGCCCCCACACAACACAAAAAGATTAACAATAACCAAAATAAATTATCAATCATAAAACATTTCACATTATAGAGTGACTAATATCAGTCACATTCAAGGGAGTAACTGCTTTATGACACCCAAGAATACAACATCCTAGATGCATTAGAGAATGTACCTAAATACAATAGAAAATCACTAAGATAGGATACATTTCATGTAAATGTAATTGAATAATTTTGGAAAATATTACAAGTAAGGTTCCTTGACCCAATTGACCTATTATGATGAAAGAAACATCCTAATCTTATAAATACACAGTAAACATTACATTATTTCAATTTGTGCACAATGCATTTAAGACATAATGAAAATATTATGAATTACTTCCTAGTTTCAAAATTACTCCTATTCTTTCACATTTGATTACAACACTCACACAAGGGATACAAGAAGCAAGCTAGCAACTCACAACAAAAAAACTCACACAAATATTACCAACTTCATGGGAAATAATGTAACTAGAGATACCAGTGTTGTAACACTAGTTCTAGCAACAAATCAAGCCTTAGTAGATATTTCATCTATGAAACCAATAGACAAAGAAACATCTCAAAAAAGCTACAAGATAGTGAAGACATAAATTTTTAGTTGCAATACAATGGTTCTTAAATATAAAAGAGTTATGCGTCTATGTTTTTATTTCAAGTTTAACAACTAAACACCTAATGGACATACAATTTACCAAAGTTCCCAATGTAGAAACTCAAGCTCTGATACTAGATGTAATGCCCCTCCAGGGAACCTATGATAAATTAACATAAGTTGACACTAAGTTGATGCAAATTTTGTTTTCTTAAATTTTAAACATACATAAAAAATACAAATGAACATTCAAAAATAAAAATGCCCAATCAAGTAAAATATAAGTGCAAGTAAAAAATTATTAATACACGATGAGCCATTACACTAATGTTCACAACCTCAGTTTTAACTATCCCAAGGGTTCCAACACATAGTTACTTTTAAGTACATTAACTAAACTACTAAGAACAACTATAACATAATCACATGATATATCTTACATTCATTTTAAAACCCAAATGAAATATTCCTAAATTTTTAATTAGCCATAATGAAATGAACACATATCGATAAGGAAACTAACATATACATTGAATAGAGGGAATCAAGATACATTCACCATATTAACATAAACCAAGGTAAAATCAATAGGATATAATTGATACATCATGATACACATATAGTACATCTTCCACTGCACATGTTGTAGAGATCACAATAATGAATCAAGTCACAAATATAATACAAGTACATATACATCTCTTGAATGAATGTCAAATCAATACATAGTATAATACATGGTTAAATTATCTCATGATGACAATAATCAATCTCTAAGAAATGAACGTACTAACCACATATAGGATTGTCTAAGCACAATAGCACGAACATCAGATCTCAATGGTAAAAAGAATCACTACCACTTGGCCACATGAAATCTAGAGGTCCACCCCACTATGCTGAGGAGATAAACACCAAGATCACACCAAATACAAGATAGGTTATTGCAAAGGTACAAGAATGCAATGTTACAAGATCAATAAAATAGGTATAATCAAGACACACAATAGATCATAGGTCAACACAAGGGTACAAAAAACAATGCTAAAGAACATATAACAAATACCAAAATACAAACAAATACCAAAATATTAAATATCCAACACTAGAGGTAAATGCAGGACCTATGGAGGAGACTTAGGCTACATACTATGGGAGTGTCATAACATGGTCATCTACTTGAGTTGCCTTGGATTGGTCTCTCTATACTTCAGAACCTCAAGCATTATGTAGTTGAGTTACATTAGATTGGTCACTCTGGACCCCAGACCCTCAAGCATTATCTAGTTGAGTTACCTTGGACTAGTTACTTTGGACCTCATACCCTCAACATGACCCATGTGGAACTAGAATACCCTCTCATGAAGATGAGGAATCTAATCATACCTACTCTCTAGGTACCATCCCATTCTCATCCTTAGCTTATACGAGTACTCAAGACATGGACGATGCATCATAATTAATCTTTTCTTTAATGTTATCCCTAGATTTTATTATTAAGTTATCACTTATTACCAACTTACGATAGGTTATCCTCGAACTGGTCACTTTGGGCCTGAGATCCCTATTGTAAGCCACTACCCTAAGATGCACCTAGTTAACCTCTCCTAAAGATCCAACTAAAAAGAAACAAAGAAAAGGAAAGACCAATAACCTTAAAAGACCTCTCATAAATCATCAAATTATGAAAATCACCAAAGAAGATATTGGAGCATAATAAATAATATCACATCCTATACTAGTATCCAAACTGTCCACCCCATAATGGACATCTCAATAAATCAATTACCAATTCTCATAGTTTCATATCACAAGATCAATGATCATCAATAGAATCTCTCTCCAAACATGGAGTAAAACATAATCTAGAAAGCCATCATTTAGACATAGAAAAGTCTCAACAAAAGAAACAAGGTGACTAAGTTGAAAACAAAAACTCAACACAATAATAGTTGTCACCTCTTGAGGTCAGATAAAATAATGATCAAGGACTCAACAAAAACATAACATAACTCATAGATGTAACCAAAATCACACATGAACCAATCGTTTCATCAAAATGGTAATGAATTTTCCACAATATAACCCCAAAGAGAAAAAGGTATAAAACCATAAATAATCCAAGTCTGAAAGACAAAATCCACCTAGGGAAACACTCTACTCGAATGGACAATATGCACCTACACAAAATACAATGACAAAGCACACATGCAATATTTTTTATGAATTTAGTTATGTCACATTATGATTTATTTTTCTATTCCACAAATATCTCAATATAAAGTACCTCATTAAGTATACGTATTACTTAATATTCATTTAAAAATGATAGTAATGCTTAATTTTACTCAAATCTCTATAATCTTAATTAATTATAATTTAAAATTAAATTATAAATTAATTATATCAAAATAATGTATTAAGGGGAAAATAAGTTTTAAAAAGCATAGATATCCTGAATCCATCATTATAATGGAGGGTTTATAGTTTTGGGAAGATTGGGCTTAATAATAGTGAGTTTTTTGTGTCTATGTAAATTAGTTTGTAATTTGAATGGTATAATATCATATGGAATGATACGGATCTGAAACTTATATCAAAGAAAATGTAATTCAATTTCACATATTTTTCTTTATTACCATTCCTAAAGAAAAGGTCATTTGAATGGTGTAAAAATTAAATCTCCCTAACAGTCCTGTTTAGGAATGAAGGTTACCAATTTCGGTAAAAAGACCATAACTTTTGTTTGAATCATTGGATCTTCATAAAAATTGGGAAAAAAATCCATAATAGTCTCATATACAATCTCACCTAAGATAATTTCCTAATTATGTATTTTTCTTTTAGTTATGGATGAATGCTTTCCTATCTCAGATTGAAAAATCAAGCTCAAATAGGCCTAGCCTCACTATTGTGATCCAAAAAGTATGGTCACTTATATAAACCCTTATATCCAAGAGATCCAACAAATTTGGAGTCTTAAAAGGTGGATTATAGCTTCCTATCCATAACATGCAATAATCATGTAGATAAAGATGGTGGCTCTCAAATGAACCCAATAAGCAAGATCCCTACAAGGTGCACTATAGAATGGAAGATTCAAGTCGATATCAAGAAATGAGAGTTCAAGTATCCAAGATCTCCATGATGAATGTAAATTCAAAGTAATCTAAGATGAGATGAAAGATTAAACTTAGATGAAATGAAAGAGTGTAAATAAAGTAAATCTAAGCTAACAAGATAAAAAATTAGTATCCATACTAATTAGACTAGATCAACTAAGCTAAATTCAAGAAAGTAAATAACAAAGCTAAGCTAAATGATAATGTAATGATTCAAGATGTAACATAATCTAATATGCAAGAATGAGCCAAGATGCAAAGATAATTTCAAGAAAATTTTCAAAAGTACCAAGATTGCAAGAAGATTCGAAGATCAAGACTACAAGAAGATGCAAGAATGAGGAGAGAGCCTCCTTTTAAAGAAATTAGAAATGAGGGGACTATCAAGATTAAGAGGAAAAATAATGAGAAACAGTGAAGATTAAGTCTTGGTTGATCCATGTGCTTATGTCTTCAAGGGGCAAAAAGCAAAGGCTAAGATTAAGAGGCAAAACAATGAGTGGTTGAGATAAAGAGGCAAAATCCTTCTTCAAAAGTCAAAAGAGTCCATCTCATTGGAAAGTGCACTTTAAGTGGAGGGATTTTCTTTTTATTATTATTATATTATTTATTTTTATATTTATAAAAGTGATTTTCATGTGCACTTAGGATAAAGGGGTCTTTTATTATTTAATTAAAAACAGAGCATGTTCTTTTAATTAAATAAACATAGAATAAAGTGGTCAAAATTTAGGATATAATCAAATAAATGATTAATTAATTAAGAATAATTGATTTGATGCAAAATAATGGTCTAATATTTTAATTTAATTTATCATAAATGGGGCTTATAGTTTACTAGACCAAAATTAGGAGATTACACTTGCCCCTCTTTGAGTCAGTGTGCAAGCAAGCACATTGAGTCAAAGAAAATGATGATAAGAAGACAATTGATATGAAGTTATGAAATTTCCTGAGAGACATTGTCCTTGAACCTAATTGAACAAAGCATAACAAGGAAGTGAGAGTTTCAATGCACAGCTTGATGTGAAGTGATGAAACTGAGCATTGAGAATGAGGTTCAAAGATAAGACAATACCAGAATTGATATGATGTGATGAGAACTAATATGTCCAAGATCAGATTAAAACGACATGAATAATCTCAACTTGATGTGAAGTGATGAAGATGATATGCCCCTAGCGATGATATCATGGTCAATTCACAACATTGAAAGATTGATGATAGATTATTCTTGCCCCCTCGAGATTGAAATTGAAATGATGTTGAGGAGATCCATACATGAGATAAGTTTGATCAAATCAAGATTAGATTGGGTCCAAGATGATTGATGATCCATTCAGAGAGATTAGAAAAGCATTTGGACCAAGTCTGACCACTAAGCAATGAGAATTTGCCTTAGTTTGAATAGGTTTGATCAGAAAGATGTAGCATTAGAATTAGGTCAAAGCAAGCGACTATGAAGAAATATGATCAAAATTTTCATCAAAGGATGAAAAGATAAGCCTTAGAAGAACAACAAAATGAACTCAAATTTTGATTTTGATCCCAAAAATGAATCAAGGATGTTGAAAAGGATGACCAAAGTTTTTTGATAATGATGAGACAAATACTCTCTCCTTACTCAATGCAAGATGCAAAGACTAAGATGCAACCTAGAATGAAAATGCAAGTGCAAAGCACATGGATCTTACTTGATCCTTATTTTCATCATCGATCCTTATTAAGGGACTATTATACACTGAGTTTTTCACCTTTGTTCAAGCTCTCTTGGTCTTGATAACTTAGTATAACATGGGGATCATCTCAAGGTTGTGGGACCTATGCTAACCAAGATGAGACCTCTAGGTTCTAGGCTGATTCCTCTTGGATTGTCACCTTAGTTTTCTCTTGACATGAAAAGTAAATCTTTGAGGGGAAAGGGATAGAAGGAATGCTTGGAAAGGGAAATAACTTGAAAGCAAACTACCTACTAGGTGATGCACCGAAACTAGGGTTTGGATCTCATTATAGAGGGATGAAACTAGTGAAAGACTTAGGTCTAGTAGACCAGAACTTACTGAATAGGCTTGCATAAGTATTTCATAGAAGGGTCTACAAACAAAAGAGGGTATTCAGGGAAAGAGAAATATTCTTTCACAAACAACAAGACTCTTAGGATTAGACAACAATCTATGACTTGCAAACAAACATTCACTCCTATAACTCGGTGTAGGATTGAGACAAGACTGTTAGGGGCTGAAGTATACCCACAAAACATCTAAATTAGATCAAACAAAATAACACACACAATTACAAAAAGTAAGAGGAATCAGGAGCCCTAAGATATCATTGAAAACATGCATACACTTTGATCCAATAAGAGATAATCTACACAAGAAAGCATAAGGACAACAAGAATGTCACAAAATACTTTGCAATATCTGAACAATCAATGAAAATTACAATTGTAGAAAGCCAAAGGGTAGGAAAATTGCCACAAATTGCTCTTTGAGAAAGAAACTTTCTTTTTACAATTACTGGATTCTGAGCCCTAAAGGCTCCAAAAAACAATATATACATCCCTCATTGCACGCAGGCAGGAGTCCAAAAAATCAACTAGGGTTACAGATTTTATAATATAATAACAAACCCTAGGTACCCTAAGAATTAATGCTAAGTCTAATCATGAATATGTCTCTGCAATATCATGGCCGATCAGACCTCAAGTTGCGTGCCCATCTCTGTACCACATCATCTACAAATAAAGAACCTGGATTCAACCACCTTTCTGCACAAAAGTCTCGACATGAATGCTAACTGGTACCCTACTGGGACAAAGAATCGACCCCTGACAACTGGCTGAACCTCTTCATCACTTTCCCATAACTGCGCATGTCCTGCAACATCAACTCTCAGCTACCTGCCGCTCACAACCATTTCTGAAGAAGAAAAGCCCGCGAAAAATGGTTGCACCACTTGAAAATGTCATTGGTTGCATGATCACATGAGCTTAAAAAGCCGCATGTGATCATATGACAAGCCCCTTAGAACCCATCTCTGCTTCACACATGTAAACTGGATCCAACACTAGTGAAAACCCTTGTAGAAGATTTCAAATTTGGGCCCCAACGGTTACCAGTTCTTCATTTAAAACTCGACCGTTGATCACATTTTTCCTAGCAAATCAGACGATCTGGATCATCCCCAAAATAGTCGCAAGCCCCTATGAAAGGTCAAAGTCCACATCACCAGTCAAGAGCCAATCAGAAGTGAGCATACTGACATGTCAGCACATTCAGACCCATCGCGAGCCTTACTGAAAACTTAACACTAAGTTAACCCTGGGTTCATTTTCCCTCTTAGTCGCCAAGTCGCTTAACTTTTTCCTTAACCCCGGCTACATCCAGCAACCATGTGAAAACTCTTAACCGTGCAACCGCACACTTGCCAAGTCTGGAGCCCACCTGAAAGCTAAGATTCAAATTGGACGGTGGTCGCATGATTGCATGGGATCGGAAGATCCCATGCGGTTATGCCACCACCATTGGATCTTCTTCTGTTACCACTCAAGATACTCAGGCCCACAATAAATGCCAACTGTCCCAATGTGGACCAAGCAAAACTAACCACGCCAACCAGACCCACCAAAATCCATGTCACTTCCTTGCCAACCATCGAGAAATAGACACATCACCAGCCAAGGGCCCACCGTTGGAGCTGTAGACTTCATTGATTGGTGAAGGCTTGTCGCATGGTGGCATGCGGTCTTGAGACCACATGCAATCATGTGACCAACATAAAAATAGCTTCTTGACTGCCAACTGGCCCTGCGGTGACGTTAGAAACTGGGACCCACCTGGTCGCGACAGCGTGCTTAGGGTCAAAAACACAGAGGGTTTTCAAATTGGAGGTAAAAAACACAGAGAGTTTTCGACACTGAACACCTACGGCCAGAGTATTTCTTGCAACCATTCAAACTTGAATATCTCTCTAGGTTTTGCGAATTAAGGTGTGTGATCTAGACTGAAGCATGGTGACACATTGAAGATCATGGGGTTCAGAGTGCAAAGCATAAAAATTTGTGGATCAAATTCGCAAGCAAAACAAGATGCAGTAGGAATTAGACATTTGCAGAGGCCAGAATTGAAAGATGGGAAATTTTGGGTAACAGGGACATCGCAAGATCATACAATCGTCACTAGTGCAAACACAACTATGAAGATATGAATATGATCTATATCAGATAAAATGTAGGAAACTAATGTATGCATCAAAGACAAAAAAGTCAAGATGACTTAGGTTTAATTTCCAGTTAATGTTGCAAGATTATACCAGCATAGAAGCATAAGCGCCAAGATAACCATGATCATGGTCTTGCATAAAAATAAACATAATGTAGATAGTTAAGGACATAGTTTAGACTCACCTAAGTTTTCAAATGAATCATGTCGAGGTATATGCGGCATTCCAATCATGATGGAGGAACTTATCATAGAAACCTAACACATCAAACATATAGGATCATCAAAACCACACCCACAAGAAGAAGACAAAGAAAATATGCCCCATGCTCCTAGTCCTCTCATCAAGTGACATCCCAAAGAGACTAAGGAGAGAACATCAATGAAAATAATCAATAATAGACATCATACAAAAAAATATCATTAAGCATAGCTCAATCATTTCAGTTTAAGGGTAGTGTAAAGATTGTCACTGATATTTCTAAGACTTATGCCAACAAGCGTGATGGAAATATATGACTTGGAATGCTAACAAGGTGTTGGTTCAAGATAAGCTATCTGACAAGTGTTGAGAAACACTTGATGTCTAGATGGAGTAGTGTTGAGAAAAATTGGTGTGTCTTAGAGACAACGATGGCACATAATTGCTCCCTAGTGAGACTTAGACGAAGACCGATTCTAGACCATAGAGACAAGTGTTGCAAAATTCAATTGGTTCATGGCCAAAGCCACAAGCTGATAGATGGAGCACAAAGGTACAAGTAGCACCTATTTCCAAGTTTTCACCACTTGGAAGGATATTTTTTCTACCATGATGCTTGTTTTCAAGTTTTTGCCAAGGCACTTTTTTTATTGGTTTTTTTATTTTTTTAGAAAACTGATTTTCATGTGCACTTAGGATAAAGAGGTCTTTTATTATTTAATTAAAAGGGAGCATGTTCTTCTAATTAAATAAAAATAGCATAAAGTGGTCAAACTTAAAAGATATAATCAAATAAATGATTAATTAATTAAGCAGAATTGATTTGATGCAAAACAATACCAGTCTAATATTTTATTTTAATTTTTCATAAAGGGGGCTTATAGTTTACTAGACCAAAATTACATGATTACAACTATAACAATCAATATTTGACCCTGTCTATACAAAGGAAACCTATCTGATTTTGACATATGTTAAATAAAATCCAAATGCATATCGAAAAGTATCTTTATATTTTGAAGGTGATATGTGCAATGAAAGTTATACCCAATCAAACCAATTAGGAGGGCTACAAGGAAGAGACCTAATTGTGAAAGATAATTTAGATGAATCCCTACCCCTGCATCATTTACATAAATCATATACAATAGGTTTTAAAATCTATAATTCTCTATAAATCTTGAGGAATTTCCTACCATGATTTATCAAAACCCTAATTGAATAAAACTATATGTTTTCATTAATCTATTGCTTGCAATTTCTCACAAAGAATTCTATGGTTTCCCAAACTCAACATCAACAGAGCTTTCTACACAAAATCCTAAAACTCTTACAATTTCCAATCTATCAAAACAAGAAAGAACTTGATACAAACACACCAAAACTCATCCACAATCTAGAAAACACAAAGCATACAATCTTTTCAAAAGAAATTTATGAAAAGAGATTCAAAATCCCTACCTTGAATCACCAAGTGGACTTGCTTAAAATAAGAAGACCAATACTCAAACTTTAACTCCAAGTTTTACAAAATTCTTTAACTTCAAAAATCTGGATAATAACCTGTGCCCCGAATCTTGTTCTTCTTATAACCCGTGTTCTTTAAAAAAAAATCACGTCTCCACCTTAAAAATGGCCAAAATAACCTCTAATAAAGAAAAATAATAAAACTAGGGTTTCTAGAATATGCAAACCTAAAATTTAGATAAATCGACTCAAAATAATTAAAGAATTATTTTTCTTAGTTTTTGTTTAAAAATAAATAAAATAAATATAATTTTTTTTAAAGAAATAAATACATAATTTCCCTTTTTTCTTCTTTTACTATTAAATAAATAAATATTATTTATTTTATTTTCCCCAAATAAACTATTTATTATCAACTTGATCAACTTTTGATATCAGGAAAATTTGATCCTCTGTTATCTTTTTTTTAAAGCAAAAGTGGACTAGTCACTATATATATATTTTATTTATAAACTGATTCAAAGACTCAACCGGGAAAGAATTAGAGAAGAAAACCCGGTACCGTTGTCATTTACATATATATAAGTAGAGCAAACCTTCCTATTACAAATTTATCTGGTAGTAAAAAAATGCATGTACATCAAATACACAAAAGTATCTCTCACCCAAAAGATAACCAAAGACCCAAAAAACCTATTGCACCAAGTGTGCGCCCGAATATGAGTCAAGGGCTTAATCGGACACAAAAACCCCAACAAGATAAAAAAATGTAGAACCCTGCAACAAAAAGTCATTCCTCCTTATCCACAAATTCAAAGTGCCGGTTGTATGTATGACCGTGAGGAAGACTCCACACATCCTCCCAGCCTTTTGGAGGAGCAGTAGGTATATGAGTACCCCAACCGTCACTGTCAATTTGCCAAGGCTCTAGAGACTGAACAGGTAGAGCCGCTTGCAGGTCAAAATTATCAACTAGAGGATTACCCACAACTGATGGTAGGTTGAGGTCCAAAACATGCGACATGTGAGGTGGCATATCAAATCTATTTGCAAGAGCCAAAAACAATAGAGGAGGTTGTGGTGGGATGTTGGGAGTACCCAACCAATAAAACATGGCATTGATAGTTCTTGTAATGGAGGCCTCAAATTCCTTACCCAGAGCCTTAGCCACAACCTGTAGAGTGGATTTGAAAATTCGATAACTATGCCGCTCCAAAGCCCTCTTAATACTGTCATAAACCATCATGTGTTCATATTTGGCCAAGAGCATATGGCAAGGAAACAATCCACCCACAAAGGCACATCCCACCCATAGGTCGTATTTGTGAATAGCCAACATTAACTTATTGCCCTCAATATACTATGGTCGAATCACCTTATTTGCAATTAACATTAATAATTCCATGGACTACAACAAATCCATTGAATTTGAAATAAAAATTGAAACCATTTGCAAAGGAAAGAGAACTTGTTTTGATCTCGATGTTAGTACATGCTCTCCAATTATCTTTCGGATTGCCCTGCGAATCCCCAGAGAATGGCATATGAAGACAGAGTCGAGAAAACTGTCATCGACATGGGTAGGAAACAACAACTCTGATTCCCCTAGTAGAAGGTAAAATCTATAGTTTCAAGGCAATAAGTCATCATGTAGTAAATTACAAGAGTCATAGCATGGGCACATGACATGTGAGAACTCAATATTGTGAGCAATTCACACAACACAAAATGCAAAGGGGACACAGAATTTATAATCATCCCATATAATGCAACAATCATAGCAGGGCATAACAAATATCCCATCAAAGTGCCAACATTAAATGGTATCATACCCGATATCCAGGCATGATCTGAATCACACAAATATTGAATTTGTTAGAATTTAATCTTTCCTTGGTTATTTATGTATTTAAAAGGATAAACCAAAGTATCCTATTGTATTTGTCCTCTAGTCCAAGTGGGAGGACATGTCATATTTGTAATTCCTTTATTAAGGAAATTAGATATTCCTCCTTATGAGGAATCCTACACTTGTCTCACACACTAGTGAAATGTGGCATACTCAGATTTGGGAGTTACAATGTAACTCCTTTCTCACATCTCTATTAAGAGATGGCTCTCCTTTTTTTTCCTCACTACTTCTTCTCATTCATTCTCATAGGAGATTTTCCTTCTTGATTATCATTGTATGAGCTTTGCTCTCTTTCTCTCTCTCTCCTTAGGCATTATTTTTGCCACGTTCATTAATATCACGGAGGTTTTTTTACGCTTTTCCCCCTTTAAAATCTTATCTCCTTGCTTCATTGTGCTTTGGTGAATGCTCCTAGTTTTGGGTTAATTCATGGTATATCTTCTTATCCTTGCTCATTGATTAAACAAGTTCCTATTTGCCTCTATATTTTGTTATCATTTTAACATGGTATCAGAGCAGGTTGGTTTAATCATGTTTTGAGTGTGTAGGTGAAGGAGCTACCATATCTTGGAGCACTCCAATTTTGGAGACTCTTGAGAGAGATTTCACTAACATATTCTTTTGTCTAATTTGATTTGAGAAAAAAAAAAATCAAAATTTTTTGGGTTTGGCTGGTTTACCGCCAAACCCGATTTTTTCTTTTGATTACATTATTGATAAATATTTCTTTTTTTATCAAAATCTTATTCTTTAGCAAAATTTAAACTTATTTTTACTTCAAAATCTTAATAGTATTTATAATTTCAAAATAAAAAATAATTTTAATATTATTATATTATATTCTATATTATAATATTAACAGTTTTAAAGCATTAATTGTTTATTCCTTTGTTTCATATCTATTCTTGGTTGATAAATCTTATATATTAATGATAGTCAAAGTTTTTAATATTTATTCCTTTTCAGTTACATGCCATATAATTCAAACTGTAATCCATAGTTTCTATTTTTTCTCTCTACGTGCATTTTTTTTCATTACCTTATCATCATTAGAGGCATTATTTTTCTATTAGTTTCACTGGCCTTGTTTCTAATCTCTCTGCTTGCATGTTTAGAATCTTTTTCATATTAGCAATCATTTGTTCCTCTTTTTTAGTCTGCATGCATTTCTTTTTCCTATTCTTTTATCCCTTTGCATGCGCTGTGTTATGTTTGGGAAATCCTAACCTTAGTTTATGTTTTGCAGCATCTTCTTTGTTCAAAGAAAAAGTTTTTTTGCCATCTCTAGTTTATTGTTACGCTATAAAGTCTAAAATATTGTCATTTTCACTGGTTTTTTGCCTATCCGCTCTTTGCTCTATACGGCCTGCGGCTTGGTTGCCCTAATAATTTCTTTTTAGTGTGTTTTTTTTTCGATTTGTGAGCTCTATTTCAAAGAGTGTGTTCAATCTCTGGAAACTTGCAATTTCTCAGTATCTTTTTTTTCCTAGTGGAAGCAATTCGAACCATAAACCTGCTATTCACTGTGGTGCCGCTAACCTTTTTGGCCACCCTTTTTGCTCTTTCATTTCTTTTGTATTCAAAACTAAGAATTCTTGCATTGATTTAAGTGTTGTAGGGACTGGTGTGGAAGAATATCTTAACCAAGCTGCGTAGATAGCGTTATTGTTTTCTATTTATAGATCTCTCTTTATTTGTTTTCGTATCTTATCATTTTCATTTGTTTTGTTTTCATTTCTTTCATCTCTTTGTATTGTTATCTTCTTAACCCTGCCCTCCTTTCTCATATTTTTCGCTTTGCATGTTATTTCCCTTTTCACTTGATCTTCTCTGTGTAATTCGTTAGTAAGTTTCATTTTTTTACTCTTGCCTTCGCTGGTTTCTTTTTTGAGACCGATCTCGACTTTTTTTTGAGCTTAGCCTCTGGGGTTGTTCTTTTGCATCGTCATTGTTGCATGTAAGGGGCAGATCTCTATTCAAGTTTTTTTATTCTCTTGAGCTCATGTTGGGCAATCGTTGTCTCCCTGTTTTCCCTTTCGCCATTTACTTAGTTGTTTGTTTCGTAGCTATTGCTAGGTTTTTATTATTATTAGTATTTGGTTTGTTTTAAGCCATTTTTGCGATCTCCTTAAAGAAGTGGGTTTAATATCAAAGTCGGCATTAGTTTACTTAACATCAAGGTTATATAAATATATTTTTATTTTTTCTAGTGTAGAAAATTATCTGTGCTTTTTGGCAATCAATTACATTAAGATTTTGTTATTTCCTATTCTTAGTATTAAATTATATTAAAGGATTTAGCATCAAGTCTTTTTAATTTATTTTGCATAGGTTAAGGTTTCTTTTGTTGTTGTTTTTCTCTTTTGGTCCAAAGGTTTGGTTCATAAGGTTAGTTGTGATTCTAATTAGTTTGTTAGCTCAAATTTTTTAATTAAAGTCTTTTTTAATTAGATTCAATATTTATTCTAGTTTGTATTCTAGCATTATATTTACCCTTTTTTGCTAACGTTTACTTACAGGTTTGAAATTGGTTTATATTCCTAACGTTTTGTTCTGTAGGGTTTATTGGGTTTTTTATCTCAGTTGATCCTCTTGTTCATATCAATCATTTTTTTCTGCACAATAATCATTAGATTCATCTCGTCATCTAACTCAAGTTTTTTAATTAAAGTAGTTTAGATTCAATTCAGTTTTCTAATGTTTCCTTGCAGGTTCATTTTTTTTGTATTTCTTCCTTTTGCATGCAATCGATTTCATTTAATTTCCCTTTGCATGCAAGAGCTCTCGTCATTATCTGTTAATTCATAACAGCTTAACCGAGATCTATGTGTTTTTTAGTGCTTTTACTTTCTGTTCTTTCCCTCTGGTGGTTGTTTTTTCACTTCTTCCTTGCATGACTCCTTGGCAAAAGCTTTTATAGCTTTCTATTGTTTCATGCAAGTATATTTTGTCTAATCTATCTTTCCTTTCTAAGTTCTGATAAAGTTTTTATTTCAAGTTTTGCTGTTCTTGCTTTTCATCATGACTACCCTGATGCCAGAAATAAAATTAACCAGTACAAATTATCATGCATGGAAAATGCACATGACTTTCATCTTTAGATTCTGTCATCTTTTAGATGTTGCTACTAATGCCAGTTCTAAACCTGCAACCATAGCTTCTCAAGCTAACCAAGTTGCTTGGCAAACTAAAAATGAGGAAGCACTTGGTATAATCAGGATCTCCCTCAGTCTCAAATCATATGTCTTAGTTTCTACTTGTACAGAGGCCCATCAGGCTTGGGACATCCTAAAAAACACCTATGACAGTGTAGATGAGACTCGAAAAATCCAGCTTCAAGACCAACTTGAAGACCTCAGGTATACAGACTTCAACTTTGTTGATGATTTCTTGCTCAAGTTTGATTCAATTAAATTTTTACTAACTGGGTTACAAGTAAATTTATCTGATTTAAGGATAATCCACATAATTATTCGTAAATGTTTACCTAGATAGTTTCAACAATTTATTACAAATATTTACTCTCAGTTAGCTATTCCTTCTTTAGCAACTCAATTAACTTATGTTATTTTTCAAAATATGCTGCGTCAAGAGGAAGCTAAATTAATTCAATTTGGCATACTTAAATCTCACAAACATGCATATGTCTCTCAATCTCATAATAATAATAGATCTTCTAATACTAATCAAAATAACCAAAATTATCAAAGATCTAACAATGCTAATAATTCAAATAACAATAAAAATCATCAAAGGTCTAACAATTCTAATAATAATTATCAAAGACCTAACAATACTAACAATTCCAATAACTATCATAATAATAATAATCATTCAAATAGGCCTCATTGCACCTATTGCGGTAAAGATGGTCACTTACTTCATAACTGTTTTAAGAAACAAAAAGATGATCAACGCAATTCTCAAAATTACTCAAATGGAAAACCTAATGGAAATCAATCTCATTCTGATTTTACTGTCAGTTTTACTGCTTCTAAACTACTTGAATGGATTGTTGATAGTGGTGCATCTCAACATGTTACTTCTCATAAGGAAATCTTTGATTCTTTGCAACCTTATTCTACGAATATTCCTGTTTCTTTAGTTGATAATCATTTCTGTCAAGTTGAAGGAATTGGTAATGTCTCTGCTCCTAATGGTAAATTACATGATGTGATTTATGTTCCTGATTTGAAAGCTAACCTTATTTATGTTCCTCAATTATGTCAAGATTATAAGGTTGAGTTTCATAAAAATAATTGTCATATCATTGATCCTAACACTGATCAGATAGTTGCTGATGCTAAATTAGATGCTGATAATCTTTTTAAATTTTATCAATTTTCCTCTCCTAGATACTCTTTACTCACTATTGTTGATTTTCACATTTGGCATGAGAGGCTAGGACATTTAAATTCTGATTATATCTCGTTAATGCAAAAAGAAAATATGGTAGATGGGCTACCTAATTTTACTACTTCTAAGTTTGATTGCAATGGATGCATGAGTGGTAAAATGCATAGAGAATCTTTTCCTCATAAATCATCTTGGAGAGCTAATAATAAGTTAGTTCTCATTCATAGTGATCTTTTAGGCCCTATGGAAAATACTTCTCTTTCAGGCTCTAAATATGCTTTAACTTTTGTTGATGATTATTCTCGTAGAACTTGGAATTATTTCTTACATGGTAAAGAACAAGTCCTTGACACTTTTGCTGAATTTCATGTATTTGTAGAAAGACAAAGTGGTTGTAAAATTTAGATTCTTAGGACTGATAATGGTATTGAATATGTTAATCATGATTTTCATTCTTATTTAAGATCTTTTGGTATCAAACATGAGCTTATTGTTCCTTATACACCAGAATAGAATGGTGTGGCAGAACAGAAGCATAGAAAAATAGTAGAAATGGCTAGATGTTTTTTACATGCTAGAAATATAGATTATAAATTTTGGGTTGAAGCCATGGCATGTGTCACCTATATTCTTAATAGAACTCCTACTAAGGCCCTTCCAAATAAAACTCCTAAAGAAGGTTGGTCAGGAAGAAAACCCAATTTGTCTCATTTATGGATTTTTGGTTCCACTGCTTATGTTCACACACCTAAACAGAAAAGGAAAAAGTTAGATCCTAAATCCTCACCTCATATTTTTGTTGGATATTCTGAAAATACTAAAGGATATAGAGTTTATGATCCTCTTACTAATAAAGTTCAAATAGCTAGAGATGTTTGCATTACTAAAAATGGTGTCCATGACTGTTCTCAAATTTTAGATTATGATTTTAATCACAACAACATTGTTATGTGGAGGACCAACCTCTGTCTCTCAACCCTATTCCTAAAGTTTTTTCTCCTAAAGTTTTTGTTCCTTCTGTTTCTGCTCCTAGCAATTAGGATAATACTAATAATGAACATAAAGATAGTAATGATACTCCTTCTAATGATTTTGTTCCTGCTAGTAGTAGTAGTGATGATGATGATGATGGTAATAATCTATTTACTCATCCTAGTAATATTTCTGTTAATTCTAGGAGAAATCCTAAATGGTTTAAATATTTACTTAATGAAGGTGATGATTACATTGCTAGAATGGGTGGACTTAAACCTAGAAGGATAAATTACTACAATTATGCTCTTATGTCTTCTCTATCTAATTCTAATGATCCTTAAACTTTTTCTCAAGCTAAAAATCAACCTCATTGGAAAAATGCTATGCAAGAAGAATATGAATCTTTAATTTCTAATAATACTTGGGATTTAGTTACTCTACCTCATGGTAAGAATCTGGTTTCTTGTAAATGGTTATATAAAACTAAGTTAAACTCCAATAATGAAATTAGTAAATTTAAAGCTAGACTAGTAGCAAGAGGTTTTTTTCAAATTGGAGGAATAGACTATAATGAAACATTTGCTCCTATTGCTAAAATGCCTACCATTAAAGTTGTTCTTGCTTTAGCTGCTAAAATGAATTGGCCTATTCACCAAATGGATGTTAAAAGTTCCTTTTTGAATGGTGATCTGCATGAAGAAATCTATATCTCTCAACCTCTTGATTTTATTCTACAAGGTAATGAACATTTAGTCTACAAACTAAAGAAGTCTATTTATGGTTTAAAACATTCTCCTAGAGAATGGTATTCCAAAATTAATGCTTTCTTTATTTCCCAAGGTTTTGAAAGAAGTAAAAATGATCCTAACTTGTATATCAAGCATAGTGAAGATAACATTATTATTATCATTTTGTATGTTGATGATTTGATTCTTACTTCCAGCTCTAACCATTTAATTTCTGATATTAAGTTTCAACTCAACCAAAAATTTCAAATGACAGATTTAGGATTGTTACATTATTTCTTAGAAATGCAAATTTGGCAAACCTCTAAAGGTATTTTTATATCTCAAAGTACATATGCTAAATATCTTCTAGATAGATTTCATATGAATGATGCTAATCCTGTTTCAATTCCATGTGATTTAGGAACTAAGTTAATGGTAGATATGGAATCTCCTTTCATTGATGCTACTCCTTATAGAGAACTAGTAGGTAGCTTAATTTATCTAACCCTCACTAGACCTAATTTATCTTTTAGTGTTGGTTTAGTTTCAAGATTTATGTCCAAACCTCAACAAACTCATTTCAAAACTGCTAAAAGAATATTACGTTACATTAAAGGTACTATTAATTTAGGATTATTTTATGCTGCAAATTCTGATTTTACTTTAAAAGGTTTTACTGATTCAGATCTAGGTGGAGACCCCAATGATAGGAAATCTACTTTTGGGTATTGTTTTTCTCTTGGTTCAGGTTCTATATCTTGGAAAAGTAAGAAAGAACAATTTGTGTCTTTATGTTCTACTGAAGCTGAATATAAAAGTTGTACTCATGCCTCTAAAGAAGCTCTATGGCTTAGAAGAATACTTTAAGATTTGGGTCTACCTCAACCAAAACCTACACCATTATATTGTGACAATCAAAGTGCAATAGCCTTGGCAAAGAATCCAGTTTACCATGCAAAGTCAAAGCACATTTCTCTCCACCACCACTTCATCAAAGAACACATTGCAGAAAAGAAAGTTTCCCTCCTCCATTGAAAAGGTGAAGATCAAGTTGTAGATATTTTGACAAAACCTCTTTCTAGAGAGAAATTTGAATTTCATTGTAACAATTTGGGTTTGATACCCCTTGATGTAATTACCCCAAGTAAAGATTAAAGGGGGGTGTTAGAATTTAATCTTTCCTTGGTTATTTATGTATTTAAAATGATAAACCAAGGTATCCTATTGTATTTGTCCTCTAGTCCAAGTGGGAGGACATGTCATATTTGTAATTCCTTTATTAAGGAAATTAGATATTCCTCCTTATGAGGAATCCTACACTTGTCTCACACACTAGTGAAATGTGGCATACTTAGATATGGGAGTTACAATGTAACTCCTTTCTCACATCTCTATTAAGAGATGGCTCTCCTTTTTTTTCCTCACTACTTCTTCTCATTCATTCTCATAGGAGATTCTCCTTCTTGATTATCATTGTATGAGCTTTGCTCTCTATTTCTCTCTCTCTCTCTCTCTCTCTCTCTCTCTCCTTCTTAGACATTATTTTTGCCACATTCATTAATATCACGGGGGTTTTTTTAACGCTTTTCCCCCTTCAAAATCTTATCTCCTTGCTTCATTGTGCTTTGGTGAATGCTCCTAGTTTTTGGTTAATTCATGGTATATCTTCTTATCCTTGCTCATTGATTAAAAAAGTTCCTATTTGCCTCTATATTTTGTTATCATTTTAACAGAATTAAACCCAGCCTATCGTATAATTCACACATTAGAAATCACATGGCTAATTGTACATGGAAAAGGTAATGACATTCTAATTGATGTGCCAACATGTGAAAGGGGAAGAAAAAAGTGCAATTAAACTTGTTTACCCTCGATACTACTGCCATAAGCCAATACGTGAGGAGAGTTTAGCTAGTGGCAAACTATGAGGCAGCCCGTACATAAATGCAAGCAACGAAAATAGGAAAGAAGGTAATCTCAAAACATGTATGTACTGCATCTTACATCATCCCCCGTAACATTTATTAAAAAGATATCATACTTCTAAACATCAATCAAAATGATTTCAAGCCTCTCTCTTGCAAGATTTTTTTATCAATTGCAATCAAAATTTGCATCTCAATATCCTTATTAATGATACCAGCTAGATATAACACATCTTGATCGAAGCCATCACATCCCAAGTTTTCTAAATAGTCTTCTAGGGTGTTGCCTTCACAAAGAGTGTGAGAAATAAGAACCTCTTTGAAAGAATCTAAGAGGTGCAAAATTTTATGGAATATGTAAGCTAATTTCCAATTATGAGACTCTCTTTTTATACAAGCATTGATAATAACCATGGAGTCCCCTTCAACCTGAATATTATGAAAAACCACCTTGTTTTTCCAAGACTAAACCTACAAAAAGATCATGGGCTTCTGCCATATTGTTTGAACCCAAAGGTAGGGGAGCAGATTTAATAGCAATCACTTCACCTTGATGATCTCAAATACATGCTCTTTCCCTTGATCTACCTAGATTGCCCTAAGATGATCCATCAAAATTGATTTTAACATGCGTAGAGACAGGGGGAGCCAATGAAATTCATCTCTATCTTGTGATGGTTTTGCTTGTGTTTGTTGACACCATCCAATAGGCACATGAATGCCTTTGCAATCATGAATAATAGCACTATCCCAGCTAGACAAAATTGGATTACATTTGATTTTTGAGTGATTAGCATTAACCACTTCAGATATGGATTTTTCAATGCTGATAAGAACAGTTTTGATTGGAGAAGGATTTTGACAGAATATTATCTTATTAAATTCCCACCATAGAGCCCAAAAAACTAAAGTCGGGATACATATCCACAAATTGGAGAAGAGGGAATTGGTGTGAAGCTCTAGCCATGATTGAAAGAGATCCCAAAGTTTATTCAGGAGGGGAGTGAGGTAATGTAATTTTACAAGAACAAAAATCCAATATTTTTGTGCAAAGGGGCAATTCAAGAACAAATGATCCCCATCTTCAAGATCTTGATCACAAAGTATGTAGTTAAAAGGTTGAGAAATATGAAATTTAGTTAGTATATCGCTTGTTGGGGCCCTTTTTTTAATGTGATCCATGCAAAACACCCTGCCTTAGGAAGAGTTACATGATTCCAACAAAATGAGAAGGCATGACAACGAGCATTAGTTGATTCTTGTTGTTGAATGATCTTATATCCTTTTTTGATAGAATATTTTCCATCTTTACCAGGAGCCTAGAATAACTGCTCTTCCTTCCTTGATAAGTAAACCACTTTTCTTGATAGTATTTTGGATAGTCTTTCTTTGTCATAGGGTGAAATTATAGGCAGCTCATCTGGATCCTTCCAAATCACTCTTCTGGAAAACAAACATATTAGAGAAACATAATCTACCAAGTAGCTACCCTAAAAACTTTCTAAAGAAGTAACCAAGACATCCATGTGCAATGATTTATTTAGGGGAGATGAACCATTCCAAGAGTCTCTCCAAAACTTTACTTGCTCACCATTATTCACCTCCCATGAAATATACTTAATCACAGTGTCTCTAGAAGCCATCATAAAATCCCATAATGCCAAACCTCTTGAGGGGTCTTGCATGGAAAGTACTCTTGAGGGACAATTATTATCTAGGTACTTGTGTTGCATTATTTGAAACCACTTGTTCTGTGGCTTGAAATACATTTGCCATACTAATTTGGCACCAAAAGCTTTATTTCTCTTTACCAGATCATGTACCCCAACAACACCCAGATATTTCACTTGAGCCATGTCTTGCAATGAAATAAGTGGAATTTTATTTGCACCATTTATATTCCCAGATGATAAGAAATCTCTAAGTAACTTTTGAATTATCTAAATCATCGAGGGAGTGGCTTTTAACACTAAAAGATAGTAGTTAGGAATAGCTGACAACACTATTTTTATGAGGATAATTTTACCTGCAAGTGAAAGCCACCTAGCTTTCCAAGCCACTACTCTAGCTTTAATTTTGTCAATAATAGGTAACTAGTAGCATTTTTTTTAGCTCCCATGAAAAAAAGAATACCAAGATACAGAGACGGAAGGTGATCCATTGAAAACCCCAAGATATTGACAATTCTATTGGAAATAATCTTGTTAGTGTTGAAGAGGTAAAATTTTTATTTGTGAGCATTGATTTTTTGACCTGAGATAGCAGTATATAAGTCCAAAACATGTTTAATCTGTTTGGATTCCTTAATGTTGGATGACCTGAAGAGCAAGGTATCATCAAAAAATAATTAATGAGTGACTGAAATATTTGATTCTCCAATTTTTGTGCCTTGCCAATAGCCAAGAGCATGCTTACTTTGAATATATCTGCTAAATGCTTCAACCATTAATATGAACAGGACTGGGGATAAAGGATCACCCTGCCTAATCCCTTGTGTAGATGGAAAGAACCCCATTGGCACCCCATTTATTATGACTAAAAACCATGCTCCCAAAATATAAGCTCTAATCCATTTGCCCCAACTTTTAGAAAATCCAAATTTTTGTAGTACTTTGAAGAGAAAATCCTAGCAGACTCTATCATAAGCCTTCATCATGTCAAGCTTGATAATGAAATTTAAAGACTTGGAGGAATTGATTGAATGTAGAACCTCATGGACAACTAGGGCCCCTTCCATTATTTCTCTCCTAGGAATAGAACCTCCTTGCTCTTGAGATACAAGTGTAGGTATCAGATATTGCATTCTCAAATAAATTGACTTTGTTATAATCTTATATATTGTGTTGCATAACAAAATTGGTCTGAAATGTGAGAAAGTTTTGGGGGACTTAACCTTAGGGATAACATCTATGTTAGTTGTATTAAAATACTTCAACATAGATTTTCTTTTTCTTGATTCTTCAATTACACCAAGCATTTTCCATCCAATGAAGTCCCAACAAGCTTGAAAAAATAATGTTGTGAAGTCATCTAGGCCAGGGGCTTTATTCAGAGGCAAAGAGAATAATACTCTCCTAATTTCATGTATTGTGAAAGGATCCATTAATGTTGTATTATCAGATTCTGAGAGCAGTGAAGGGATATCATTGAGAAGGTCTTGTGAATGTACTTCATCTAATGCTAGCAGATTAGGTGGATGTAGTAGATTTTTGAAAAACCTTACCCCTTCCTCTTGAATGCCACGAGCATCTGAGATTGGATTACAAGTGTTTGGATTATTGATTGAAAAGATGCGATTGGCATCTCTCTTATGTTGAGTAGAAGCATGGAAGTATTTTGTGTTCTTGTCACCTTCTCTTAACCACAAATCCCAAGACTTTCGGTGCCAATATATCTCTTCTCTATTACATACTTCTTCCCATTCCAACTGTAGCTTATTTTGTTTAACAAAATTATCATTATCCATACCTTGTTTGATAGTCTTATAAAAAATTTCCACCAACTATTTTTTCACTATCTCTTTTTCTTTAAAAATATTTTTGAAGACCAAATCGTTCTATTTTTTAATGTGCTTCTTAGCACTCTTCATTTTTTATTTAAACTACTAGATTTTTGAGCTGACATAGAATTGAGCATTAACCCACCATTGTTTTAGTAGAGGGAAAAAAAGAGGGTGACGAAGCCACATCCTTTCAAATTTAAAAGACGGTTGGTACTGGAATCCCTGGTTTGCCATTGGCAAGTCTATTTATAGAGAAATGGGAAAGTGATCAGAACCTGGGCGAGCCATAATTTCAGATTGGAATGTGATATTTGTTAATTTCCACTCTTGAGATACAAGGAACCTATCCAATCTAACTACAATTTGAGAGAAGTTATCTCTCTTATTAGTCCATGTGAAGGAACCATTGTTAGGCTCAATGTCCATCAGGTTATTATCCTCTAAAAAATGCGAAAAATATTGAATAGTTTCCAGGAGAGGGAAGATCCCCCCATGTTTTTTTGATGATTTTAGAATAGCATTAAATTTTCCACCCATTATTATAAGCTGATGATTTTGAGATTGGATGGTGTGCGTCATTTCTTTCCACAACCTTTGTTTATCTTGTGTTGCTGTGGGACCATAAATATTAATTAAAATGAAGGATATATCAAACCTAGTTATTTCCAATAATTGTCAGTTATCTTTTTGATCTAAGAGTTATCCTTGTACTACTTTGGGATCCCATAAAACAACAATACCACCTAAAGCACCATTCCCCTATTTGTGAATTGATTTCCATTGTGTCCATTTACTTATTGTTTTGTCAAAGATTTCTTGTGACTGTTAGGATTAACAAGGCAGAAATAACAATTATGTGCAAATATAACTAATATCAGAAAATAATAAACCACACAGAATAGAACATAAGACACACAGATTTAATGTGGTTCACCCAATCCCTTGGCTACGTCCACCAATATCGAGTCCAATATTATTATTATCCAGTGATTACAACCTGATTAAAATCTGTAATCCCTTATAACCCAATTCTGCTGCAAGTACTAAAATCATACATAATGAAAATCCCTAACCCTAAGCCATATTATACAATATTTTTCCCGCTTTAGGGTTAGAATGAGTTATAAGTAGTCGGCCCAAATAACCGAAAAGTAGTCAGCCTCAAAATTTTTTTTCCTGATTAGTCACCACAAGCTAACAATCTCCCACTTGGTGATTGATCAGTATCCACACTATACTAAAAAACCTCCCACTTGGAGACTGATCCTGTAGCAATACCGCTACCCACATGAGGCTCCCACTGAATTGAACCACCTTGGACTCAGCTATTCCTTTATTTTGTTCAGTCTAGAAGACCAACTGAAGCTGAACATGAGTTCAACTTCTCCCTTGTTACTACCTTTGTAAACATATCTGCTGGATTATCATCAGTATGAATCTTTTCCAGCCTTAACTGTCCATCATCCAAAACTGATCGAATGAAATGGTACCGCAACTGTATGTGTTTTGTCTTTGAGTGCAAAGCAGAATTCTTTGCAAGATGAATGGCACTTTGGCTATTTGTATGTAGAAAATTATCCTTTTGTGGATGTCCCAATTCTTCCATGAAGAATTGAAGCCATATCATCTCCTTGGCTGCCTCTGTAGCAGCAACATACTCTGCCTCTGTAGTGGATAAAGCAACCACCTTTTGTAGTCGAGAAATCCAACTCACTACTGTCCCACCAAGAGTAAATATATAACCTGTAGTACTCCGCCTGCTATCTATATCTCCTGCCAAATCTGAGTCAACATAGCCTTGTACAGTAGTAGTAGAACCCCCAAAGTGTAAACACTTACTGGATGTGCCTCTCAAATATCTGAGAATCCATTTGACTGCATTCCAATGCTCAATACTAGGGTTACTCATATAATGGCTAACGACTCCCACTGCGTGTGCAATATCTGGCCTAGTACATACCATAGCATACATTAAGCTCCCTACAGCTAAAGCATAAGGTACCTTAGACATTTTAGTCTCTTCTTCTGGTGTCTTGGGACACATATCCTTAGTCAATTTCAAATGACCAGGCAAAGGTGTACTGACAGCTTTGGCATTTTCCATAGAGAAACATTGCAACACCTTCTCAATATAATCAGCCTGAGATAGAGACAATTTCCTATTTTTCCTATCTCTACAAATTTTCATACCAAGGATTTGTTTTGCTGCCCCCAAATCCTTCATAGCAAAAGATTTTGCTAACTGTTGTTTCAACCCCTTAATGTGATCCATGTTAGACCCAGCTACAAGCATATCATCAACATATAAACATAAAATAATGTAGCTGTCATCATCCAACCTCTTAAAATAAACACAATGGTCAGAATGACACCGACTATATCCATGCCCATTCATAAAAGTGTCAAATTTAATATACCATTGCCGAGGTGCTTGCTTCAAGCCATATAAACTTTTCTGCAATCTGCACACCAAATTCTCCTTACCCTTGACCTCAAATCCTTGTGGCTGAACCATATATATTTCTTCATCCAAATCACCATGAAGAAAGGTTGTTTTAACATCAAGCTGCTCTAAATGCAAATCTTCAGTAGCCACAATACTTAAAATAGTACGAATAGAAGTCATTTTAACAACTGGAGAAAATATCTCATCAAAATCAATACCATGTTTCTGTGTAAATCCTTTTACGAATAATCTGGCTTTAAATCTTTTTGTACCTCCATCCTCTTCTTTTATCCTATAAACCCATTTATTCTGTAAAGCCCTTTTACCTGCAGGTAACTTACATAAATCCCATGTCTGATTTTTCAGCAAAGAGTCCATTTCATCTGTCATTGCAGACTCCCACTGAAGCTTTGTATCCACCTGCACAACTTCATTATAACATTCAGGTTCACCAGCATCTGTTAACAAAATAGAATACAAAGATGGAGAAAATCTTTCTGGAGGTCTACTTAGCCTTGTTGACCATCTAACACTCACTGGGGTGTGTGGTATTTGTTGTTGCTGTTGTTGCGGAGCATAAGGAACTACTGGAACATGAACTTGTGGAGTATCATCCAGTACTACATAGTCATTTTCTTTCTTCTCATGCTGCAGCAACAGATCTTTGTACAATACTTTCTCATTGAATATGACATCCCTGCTTCTTACAATTTTATGATTTTCAAAATCCCAAAGCCTATAACCAAATTCATCAATGCCATACCCAAAAAATACACATTTCTTTGACTTAGCTTCCATCTTGGTTCTATTTTCAGAATCTATAAGTGCAAAAGCTTCACAACCAAAAGTTTTGAGAAAAGAATAACTCACCTTCTTACCACTCCATGCTTCCTCTGGAATACCATAGCCCAAAGGAGTAGAGGGGCCTCTATTGATTAAATAAATAGCAGTGTTCACTACCTCTGCCCACATATTTTTGGGCAGCCTAGCATGCAACCTCATACTCCTTGCACGCTCCATTATTGTCCTATTCATGCGTTCAGCCACTCCATTTTCTTGTGGAGTCCTTGGTATAGTTTTCTGCCTACGAATACCATTAGAGGAACAATATTCTTCAAATTCTATGCTGCAATACTCACCACCATTATCGGATCTAAGACATTTTAAATTTTTACCAGTCTCATTCTCAACCAAGCATTTCCATTTCTTAAAAGTTTGAAATACATCAGATTTCTGTCTAAGGAAATAAATCCATAGTTTTCTTGTTGCATCATCTATAAATGTAACATAATACAGAGAGCCACCAAGGGAAGATACCTGAGCTGGTCCCCATACATCTGTATGCACAAGCTCTAATCTCTCATTTTTCTTTTCCTTCCTACTCTTCACAAAACTAACTCTCTTTTATTTTCCATAAACATAACTTTCACAGAAATCCATATTGACACATTTCAGACCAGGTAAAACTTTCTTTGAATGAAGTAATTTCATACCTTTTTCACTCATGTGCCCGAGTCTGTTGTGCCACAGTGCTATGTCAGAATCTACAGCAATAGTTTGATGTTCTTCCTGCTCAACTATAGCCACTGTTCCTGAACATTCATTATCTTCTGAAACAATTAAAGTAGAAGGAACAATATGACCTGTACAAAGATATAAGGTGCCTACTTTCACACCTTTTGCTACTACTAAGGAACCTTTTGAAACCTTCCAATTTTTGTCATTAAAAGTAACTGTGCAACCCTCATCACCCAGTTGCCCTGCTGAAATTAAATTCCTACTCAGCCTTGGAACATGTCTTACCTCTTGTAGTAGCCAATGATTCCCATTTTGCAACTTAATCTTAATTTTTCCCTTTCCAACAATCTGACAGGGTTCATTATCTCCCAAATAAACTAGCCCAAAATCCCCTTGGACATAATCTACAAAATAACTTCTATGGGGTGTAGTATGAAATGAAGCCCCAGAATCTAAAACCCATGAATCATCAATACTTTCTAAGGACAAGAGCAAAGCATCCTCCTCGGATTTGTTACTTACCACATTTGCCTCCTTGTTTCCATCATTTTTGTCTCCTTGATCTTTCTTCCGAGACCAACAATATTTCTTCTTATCACCTGGTTTTCCATAGTACCAGCAATCATTTGGCCCTTTAGATTCGGACCTCTTTCCCTTTGATTTTCCTCTTGATTTCCCATGATTTCCAGAGTTGTTTCCTCTATCTCTTGTTCTGCCTCTGCTTTCTATGTTCAATACACTACCCGATGTGGATGCCCCTAAGCTTTTCCTACAAATTTCCTCACTCAATATAACACCAATAACATCATCATACTTTAGGGTATTAGAACCAGAAACAGAATTACTAACAGCCATTACCAAGCCATTCCAGCTTTCTGGCAAAGAACACAAAATCAAGAGAGCCCTAACCTCTTCATCAAAAGTAATTTTAACTGAGGTTAATTGACTTGTAACTGTATTAAACTCATTCAAATGATCAGTAACTGATCCACCTTCTACCATTTTCATATTAAATAAACGCTTCATAAGATATACCTTGTTTGAAGCTGAAGGCTTTTCATACAACTTCACTAGGGTTTCCATCAGATCTTTAGCTGTCTTTGCTTCAGTAATATTAAATGCCACCGATTGTGCCAGGCATAGATGAATACTCCCGAGTGCCTTCCTATCCAAAATATCCCAATCCTCCTGAGACATTGATTGCTCTTTCTTGGCTACTCCCTCTAATGGCCGCCATAGATCCTTCTGATAGAGATAATCCTCCATTTGCATCTTCCATAACTGGAAGTTCTGCCCATTAAACTTATCAACCTTCAGCCTACCCTCATCTGCCATTTCTCCCACTTAACCGAGAGACTCTCCCACTAACTCGTGAGACCTGCTTCAGAGAATAGATGAAAGAACGAACGAAATAACCTCACTCTGATACCACTTGTTAGGGTTAACAAGGCAGAAATAACAATTATGTGCAAATATAACTAATATCAAAAAATAATAAACCACACAGAATAGAACACAAGACACACAGATTTAACGTGGTTCACCCAATCCCTGGACTACATCCACCAACAGCGAGTCCAATATTATTATTATCTAGTGATTACAACTTGATTACAATCTGTAATCCCTTACAACCCAATTCTACCGCAAGTACTAAAATCATACATAATGAAAATCCCTAACCCTAAGCCATATTATACAATATTTTTCCCACTTTAGGGTTAGAATGAGTTATAAGTAGTCAGCCCAAATAATCGAAAAGTAGTCAGCCTCAAAAAAATTTTCCTTAGGGGCTGTGCCCTGAACCCTACTCTTGGGGGCTGCCGCCCCCAAACCCCCGCTCTTGGGGGCTGCCGCCCCCAAATCTCTGCTCGGGGCCCGGCCCGGCCCTGAACCCTGGCGAGGTCAGGAGGAAAAGTGTACAGTACTTTCCTGGATAGTACTTTCCTGATTAGTCACCACAAGCTAACAGTGACATCTTAGTTTCTTGTAACAAAATGATGTCTCCTCCCATAGAATCTAGTTCTGACTTGATTCTACATCTTTTGTCAGAGGCATTTAAGCCTCTAACATTCCATGAGGTGATCCTCATTGCTGAAAAGGAGAACCCTTAGTTCTCCTTATCAATATTTTAGAAGGTGTAAACTTGTCATCCAGTGTAGACTAAATACCTGCTGTTATTTCTGCCTTTGTCTTTGAACCCTTAGGCTTTCTCCCTCTTTTTTTAGGCATTAATTTTCCTTGAACATTTTGATTAGGAGATTTCTCAATGGATAAAATTAAATTATGGTCATAACCCTCTAATGGATAACTTTGATCTAACTTATGTGAACCTTTATCAACCATTTGATCAACCTCATCAATTTCACTAACATCCTCTATCACCATGTTGCTTTACGAAATTTTTTGAAGTTGATTCAACTACCCAATATTTATATAATCTTCCCCAATCAGCTTAGCTATAATATCCTTTGCAATCTGGGGATATTGATCCATATGATCAACAATAAAGAAATCCTAAAGAGACAGTGTATTTACTTGATAATCTTGATCAATGCCTTTATCCTCCCTGAGACATCCTTGAAGAGTTAGCAATCCAGACTTATAGACCTCTAACTCAACCTTACCACCATTTTTAATCACTATGGGAGAGAATTTAACACAAGAAGGCTAAAAAGAGACATTATCAGTAAATTAATTACTGTATGCACCCTAAAATAGTTTCCTAGACTTTGGCCCCATTCTTGCAATTTATCAATTTCTTGAATCAATATTTGCAATATTTTCAAATTAAATCAATTTTCTTGATCAAATCCTAATTCTATCATTTATTCAATTATATTCTATGGGCTAACCATTTTATCCTAGTCTTTATTTAATTAAAAGGAATTCTCTCCCCTTTTATTAAATAAAAAGCCTCCACTTTTCCTCTTATCCTAAGTTGCACAAATAAAGCATTATTCTTATTTTATAAAAAGAAGAAAAGACCTTTTTGTCTCACATGGGGCACAAAAGTCAACACTTCACTCTCATTGGAAGAGACTTGTGCACATGGATTGATCCCACTTTCAAACCCCATCCTTGATAAAATCTTTTGCCTCTTAATCTCCATCGTCCGTTGATTCTCACTTTCTATAAAAGAAGAGCTCTCTTCTCATTCTAGGATCCCCAACTTTTTATACTAATCTTATGCTACATGATTTCTTGGTGATTTTTGAGCTTTGAAGATCTTCTTGCATTCTAGCTTTCATTCTTGCATCATAGCTTCATGTTTATGCTTTCTTAGCTTAGATTTTCTTTCATGTTTCTAGTTTAGCTCACATAGCTTAATTAGCAAGGACTTGTAATACTTTCATTTTCCTTTCATAGCTTAGTTTGCATTATTCATTTCTAGCATATTATTTCATTGCATTTTCATTTTGATTCTTGAGGATATTGGCATTCTTGCCCTTGTCTCTTTGAATCTCCCATTGTGTGGTTTATTAGCAAGGTTATAGGCTTAATAGCTCTAGCTGAGAGCATTCTAAACACCCTTGTGACTCCATGTCTAGGGAGCTCTAGGTTGCTTTCTCAAGGTTTCAAATCCATGGATTCCCTTGAAAGTAATGACTTAGAGAAGTGCACATCTTAGTGTGTACATTTTTGGTGCCCACCGTGGGGCAGAACAACTATGTTTTGTCCTTTTCATGCATTTTCGCACATTTTTCATCAATATTTGCTTGTTGTTTTGGCTATTTTTCTGTACTTTCTGATAGAGTTTTGTACAACAGTCTTCTAGTATCATATGATAGTTTATCATATACCCGTGTGATACTTTACTAGTAAAAGTATTGTACGTTTATATAGGATTCTGTCGCACTGGTGTTTTATACTCTGTCACATGCAGGTAGTGCAAAGTATCGTTGAGATAGAAAGTATCACACTAGTATACTATGAAATATCGTATGATTCATTCTCTAATAGAACTATCACATAGGCCTGGAAGTGAGTGATTTTGGTCATTTCTTTGCAAGATTTGATTGGGTTGTTTCAGATTTCTAGTTTGTTGTGGTAGAACAGAGATTTACTTGCAGATTTTATTTGGATTTTATTGTGCTAACCTTTGTGGGGCTAACAAGTTGTGCTTGTAGGTATACTCTCATTACTTGAATATTTTCCAAAAGAATGCATGTCAACGCTTCAAATGCACAAGGGCTACTAATCCTTTTTGCAGGGCTGCCCAAAGCATAAAAACAAATCAAGTGCTTGTTCATTATTTTCATTTTTTAGTGTGGCATATACTAGTTCTTTCTTTTATTAGGCACTTAATATCTTTTTGTAGGAGTCTTTTTGTGGTAGGAGAGTATGCTCTTCACCCTTGTGGTGAACCAAAAATCTTGACCCATCTTTAGATTTTGAAAGCAAGAGGGCTAATTGAACTTTGCTTGGTGTGTTTGGGAGAGATTTTTGAGATAGGAGAGTATGCTCTTCACCCTTGAGGTGAACCAGAAATCTTGATCCTCAAAGGTTGATTCACTTTTTGTTTAGTTTAGAATCCTTTAGCAGGCCTACTCTTGAGCAATCAAGAGGAATGACCCAAGTGGGGACAAGCTAATAACAAGCTATTCTAACCCACTATAAAATCAAAGCTATCAAGGACACAAAACCTTGGTAGACATAGTACTTGTCTTCGCTTAATGTGAGTACTTGTGGGATTGTGACCATGAGGAAAATATTGAGCAAGAATGCTTAAGGTACTCTTGTGGCTTCAAGGTCCGTTACTCACCGCAAGGTAAGGAGTCCCTTTGGGGAGCAAGAGGAGTATTGCGAAAAAAACCCTTATTATGAACCATAGATAGAAGCTACCCAATTTTTCCACTTAGCCTCTTGGTGCAAGGATTGATCCTAGTGGACTAACCCAGATCACCCCAAGACTACTCACCATTTGTGTTCCTTTGGTTGTGTCATTGGCACTTCCACGACAAAGCCCACATCTATTATGGGCAACCACTTTGTGTGAGGTGGTGGGACATCAAGTGTGGGCCAAGTTGTTAAGTATTGAGCCTTTATTTTTTTAGATTAGTAAGTGCTTGAAGTGTTCTCGCTATGATCTACCCATGTAAATGTTCTCGAACATCAAACATCACAGTAGTACTCATAGGATTTTTCTATTTTGATATCACAATTGCTTGTCTTGGCAAGGTTGCTTTCACCCTTATGTAAGTGTTTTAGGACACGTTTGATCACCTATTGTTTGCTAACTTGTCTATTGTCTACTATTACTATATTCTAAACTATGAAATAAAACTTGCCAAACTGAAACATTGACCAAATTACCTTTAACACTGAGATTTTTACATTCACTGGTCAAGAGTCATACAATACTAAACAATCATCACACACTGGTCTAAGTTTTATCATGCGATTCTTTGTTATTGCACAACTATCATACAACTTGCCTGGAAAATATCACACCTACTACTTGGAAACTATCGCATGAACTTAGTGTGAAATATCACCTAGACATATTGTATTGTCCCCATACCCTGCGAACTGTCACATAGAGTAAATTTGTTGTCTGTCTGATTTGTGCCATTTTCAGTCTTCCTTTGATTGATTTAGATTTTAGGACTCTTACCTTGTAGTTGGAAGCCTATTTGTACCTTGGGTTCCTATGTTTTAACCCCTTGAATTAGTATCCTTTGATTTCACAAGTGACCTTGCTTGGAATCGGTAAGTTAGAAGCCATCCTTGTTGAAAAATTAAACCTTTAGATTCTTTGGTAACACACTTGGAGAGTCTTAGTAGTCTCTTGTCCAATTCACTTCCATCAAAAATCAATTTCAATTTCAAATATAATTTGGGTAAATCCATCCTCCTAATCCATATGTGCTAGGATACTTATCCTTTGATTGGGCACCTTTGTGGCAGTGTTGGTTTACAACTTTTGCAATTTTCTATCTTACCATCTCTTTTTGGACAATTGAATTCTTTTACTATCCTAGTTTGATATCGATGTTTCGTAGGGTCATCTTATCACCAAGGGTCTTTTCTTTCATGTCAATTATGACAAGGTATCAAGTCAATCAAGGAAAATGACCTCAAGTTGTCTTTGACCAGTTACCCTTTGTCCAAACTTGTCAAAAGCGTAAGGGAAAAGAGCCCATCTTTGATCAATCCCCTAGGAGTTCCCTGAAAGCTTGGTTTAAACCTAAGAGCAATCCTAGTGAGTTGAGTACCTCCTTAGCACCTCAATCAGATATGGACATGAGTTACACCATGACTAGAAAGGAGAGAGAAGTGATGGATCAAAATATTTATGACATATTTCAGAGACATAGGGACAACATGTTATTTGGTGATGACAATCAACCAGAATCACCCCCTATCAACACCAGATATTTAGATGCCCATCAGAGAGCTGAAAGATATATAAGATGAGCTCACCAAGATGAATGGTCAAAACATGAAGACCAAAACAACAAACCTTGTGATGCTCATGTAAATGCAGTGTTTACTAACGACTTGTTTAAACATTTGAGACCGAAATCTCCACTCCAAACAACCTCAAGGTATACGAGTGAAAGGCTCAAAAGAATTGAGCACAAAAAAAAAACCTTTTTGGATGAACAAGTTGCAAAAGAAGAAATGTTTAGACTCCTAGAGGTGGAGCAACAAGCCTTGCTAGAATTGGAAACAAAAGCATTTCAAGAAGAACAAGATAGGATTTTATCCCAACAACTCAATGCTCAATTCAACAACATGGGTATCAACAGTGGAAACAACTCTCCACTATCTCTCCTTTAGGAACCCCACGAAGTAGAAGGCATTCAAGGACTCCTTCAATATCTCCTAGTCCTAAAGGAAGAAGGACTTCACAACATGCTCACTATAGGAGACAAACACCTCCTAGGAACTCAAGGAAACCCTCCCAATGAGCTCATCATGGCTCCCAACATGGAGGAAGTAGTTCAATTTTTGATGCTCAAGACTTCATGAGGATGCAAAAAGAACCACTCTTCCAACAATATGTGGAGAGGTATCTAGATCAAAACAAGGATAAGTTCCTAGAGAGCTTGATCAACAAGGGTGCCAAAGTTCCTTACAACTTTGATGTGGATAGAAAAATCAAGAAACAAGGACCATTCCAAGAAGAGGAGATCAAGCAACTCAAGCATATGATGGAAAAGGTGTTGGCACCTAAGAGTTCCTTTTCAATTGACTCAATCTGTCCTAATCCTTTTGATAGGAGTGTGAGCATGAATGATTTTCCTAGGAGGGTGGAAATCCCCCAATATGACAAGTATGATGGTAATGGGGATCCACATGACCATGTGAGCCAATTCTACATCACAAGCTTTGAATTCCACCAAGATGACTCCTATCTCATGAGGTTGTTTCCCAGGAGTCTCAAGGGTCAAGCAATGGAGTGGTTTACCAAGATAACTCCCCCTATCAAGACTTTTAAAGAACTTGTTCATAGATTTGTCCAACACTTCACCTACAATCTTTCAAGATTTGTCACTATGTTGGACCTATGTAACTTGAAACAAAATCAAGGGGAGTCATTTGTGGTTTTCTTGCAAATATGGAGACGTCAATGTTCTTGTTACTCCAGGACCATTCCTGAGAAGGAGAAGATTGGCATTCTCATTAGCAACTTGATTCCTGAGATGTGGTACAAAGTGAGGAAAATGGTCTTTGACTCCTTTAACACCATGGTCAAAACCATGTGCAAAATTGAGGACGTGTTGAAAGAGCAAGGAATTTTGACCAACAACAAGAATAACAACAATGGTCAAAACAACCACAATGCTAATAAGGATAAATGGAAAAACTTCCACTAGAATAAGAACAAGCAAGTGGTTAATGATGGAGTGGTGGACTTTTCTCAACCTAAGGATCAAGATGTTCTTCATTTGTCTAGTGCTATTCAAGCAATGAAGCTCAACACATCCAACCAACAAGAACATAAGCCAAGGTACCAAGAAAAGCCTAAGAAAGAAAGGCGTCAATTTTCAAAGCTTGGTGATTCCTATGAGGATGTCTTCAAAATGCTCATTGCCAACAATCTTGCACATCCTCAAGATCCTGCAAAGCAACATATTCCTGATGTTAAACCTCATTGGTGGGATGAGAAGGCTTTCTACAAATTCCACAATGGTATTGGACATGACATCGAACATTGTTGGAAACTAAAGCATATCATCCAAGACCTTATTGAGAGTGGAATGCTTAAGGTGGATGGTTTGAACACTAATGTTGATCACAAGGCTTTCAAGGAACCTTTGCCTAAATATGAGAAGGGGGAAACCTCTAAACCAAAGAATGGAAATGCCAAAATCAACTATACCTACATAGCTATAGAAAATGTGGTCAATATGCTTGAATTGGTGGAGGAAAATGTCAACATGATGAGGGACAAGGATCCTTATGGTTATGATGTGGGCTCTCCACCTATATTTGATGAAGAACCTATGGTGGTGCTAAGGGGTCCTCACTCTAAAAGGTCATCCCAAGCTCTTAATGCCGTCACAAGAAGCCAAGGTCCTGTGGTTATTAGAGGTCCTAGTTCCAACTAGTTCATAAACCAAAGCAAGTGGCATCCAAGAATGTCACCACCAAATCAGCAGTTAATCCTGAAATGAGCTATAATCTTGTTGACCAATTATAGAGAACCCTAGCTCAAATCTCAATCTTTGAACTCTTGGAATTGTCCCCAAGACATAAGTGTGTCCTTGAGGATGCCTTGTGTACATCAAATGTTCCTACCAACATAGATGTCAACCAATTCCAAAGCATGGTCAATCATATTGCTAGCCCACATTACCTCACCTTTTCAGAAGATGATGACAAAGCTTTGAGCCACCCACATAATCTTGCCCTTCACATTGAAGCCATGATCCATAAAACCCATGTCAAGTGTGTGTTGATTGATGGGGGTGTTGGGCTCAATATTTGTTCCCTAAGTCTGTTAAAAACATTGGGTTACTTAGAAGAGGTCATAGATGCCTAAAAGAAGATCACCATAAAAGCCTATGATGAGGTAGAAAGGAGTTCTAAGGGGTTGACTATTCTTCCTGTTAGGATTGGCCCCATGGAGAAAGACATTTTGTTTCAAATCATTGATGCTGGTCCTCTTGCATACAACATTTTACTTGGTAGGCTGTGGATCCATGAGATGCAAGCAGTGCCATCCACCTACCACCAATGTGTTAAGTTCCCCTACAATGGAGTAGAAATATTTATACTTGGGGATAGCACATTATCTATCAATTCCATTTCAGTAGGGACTCATGTTCCCCTAAATAGAGAAGCAGAGGATTTTAATGCAACTCTAGCACAATGCAAAGATAAGTTCAAATTAATGGACCTTGGTATGGGGGGGTATCAACTTGACTCCTTTACAAAACTTCTAGTTTCACCCAGGTCCTATGGCAAGCCTTCCCAAGAGATGAGGCCTTCCTCTTCGGCCATGACCTTTTTTGGCACATTTGTAGAGTCCTCAGTTCCTATCCAGGATGAAAAAGAAGAGGTAGCTATTAAGGACTGGATTTACAAAGAAGATAAGTACATGTACAATGAGAACTTCTCTCCCTCTCCTAAGGCATATGGAAGAGGGTACACTTTTGTCAAAAATATGAGCTATCTAGGACATGGTCCTCTCAATCATAGACTGGATGCTAGGGTTGAACCTCTCGATCATGCTCTTTTTGGATGCAAGTCTAAGAAGATGGTTGGCCTAGGGTTTGAAAGTCATGACAAGAAAATTGCTCCTGTCCCTGATGAGTTGGATAGTGAAGATGAGCTGAGATACATGCCAAATTTGACAAACCAACAAGATTAGTGTGAAGATTGGGTCCCTTCCACCAATCTCCTTTGGGGAGATTCAAACACTCTAGTTTCTCATGTAACAGTTTCAAGCGTAGGAAAGGATGAATCCAGTGTAGAAGATCTTGTCAAAGAACATGTTACCCTTGGTGACATTAGAGCCTCTACCTCAAGGCATCATAAACATGCATGGTGTAAACATCCCAATCGAGATTCCGACATAGATTCACACAAATATGAATGGGAGTATCTTTCTGATTCTTCCACAGTTGACATGGACGTTGATGTTGTCCATACTTATAGTTCTCATCCCAAGGTAGCTAACGAGTCTCATGTAGGATTGGAGGATTGGAACCCACATGTTTCCCTAGTGGATGATTCTTCGCTTAGTCAAATGAATCTTGATTTGGGTAACTTAGAAGAATACTTGACAGACTCTGACTCTTCGATCACTAGAGATAATGCCATTTGCATTCACAATCTTGAACCTATCATTGACTTACCTCTTGCTAACCCTCATCTCATTGATTGGTCCCAAAGATATCAAGAACTTGAGCTCTTGACATTCCAGAATGACTATGAGATAACTTGTTACCTAAATGCAATTGAACCTATAGTCTCTTCCACCAGTGAACTAGCTACAAGCATGACAAAGCCTGACATCAAGTACCTTAGTTGAAAAATAAAAAGAAAAGAAAAAATAATAAGAGTTCTGATGGTGAAAAGCACTATGTGGCAGTGTTAGAACCGAAAATAGTAAAAATAAATGACATATCCAAGGGTGAAAACCTCTCTGAGGAACCTAAGGATGAGGTACTTGATCATCTCCCAAGTTACTTTCACGATAGATCTTCAATGCTTGTTGAGCCAACTCAATCAGTCAACTTGGGTACATATAAAGCTCTGTAAATAGTGCACTTGGCTTAGTCCTTGTCACCTCTAGAAAGGGAAGCATACACCAAGTTCTTACAGAGGAAGAAAATTAATTTTGCTTGGACTTACTCAGATATGCCAAGGTTGGACACTAATCTAATTATGCATCACTTGTCCATAGCTCCAGGTGTAAAACTAGTCAAACAAAAATTGAGGAAAATGCATCCTCATATAGCTCTTTTAGTCAAAGAAGAATTAGAAAAACTCCTCAGTGCAGGATTCATAAGAGCTATTGATTATGCTGAATGGATTTCAAATATTGTACTAGTTTCAAAACATGACAAGTCCATTCGCATCTGCACAAACTTTAGAGATCTCAATAGAGTGTGCCCAAAGGATGATTTTATGCAAAATGGTTCTAGAGTTGGAGTGTTGTTTGTTTCTCCTCATGGTTACACGATCCCTAAGTCATAAAAACTATTGTTCCCATGTACAAACAAAATTGTAGAGTATGAAGCTTTAACAAATAGGCTCAAGTTGGCTATAGAATGGAGAATCACAGAGCTACATATCTATGGGGATTCATAGCTGATAATCAACCAGGTTAATGAAGAATATCAAACAAAAGATGACAAACTGGTACCTTATAAAAAAATGGTTGATTCATTGAGACAGTAATTCACATTCGTCACATTTCAAAAAATCCCTAGAGTAGAAAATAAAGCAGCCAATGCTATGGCTACACTTGCTTCGCTTCTCCAGTTAGAGTAGCATGAGTCTAGATTTGAATTCCTAGTGGAAGAGCTACATTATCCTATCTATGACTCCCAAGAAAGCCATGTCATCTGTACCCTTGTTGGTCATGACTCATCCCGATATGGTTCCATTTACTCATACCTTGATGATGGCATTATCCCTAACACTTTTAACTGCTCTGAATGAAGAAACCTTACCCGAAATGCCTCTCACCATACCCTTATCTCTGGTGATTTATATAGGAGGGGTTTTGATGGAACACTTCTTAGATGCTTAGAAAAGGAAGAATCTGATCAAGCGTTAGTTGACATTCACAAGGGCATCTGTGGGGGACATTCCAATGGTCTTTCCATGGCCCGAAGGTTGCTTAGGGTAGGGTACTATTGGCCTACCATGCAGATGGATGCAGTAACTTTTGCAAAATCCTGTGAAAAATGTCAAAAGCATGGTCACCTGATACATGCTCTAGGAAGGGAGCTTATTCCTTCTATATCTCATTGGCCATTTCAGTGCTGGGCCTTTGATCTTGTTGGGCAGATTCATCCCAACTCATCAAGTGGACACAAATTTATCATCACTGCTACTAACTACTTTACTAAATGGGTAGAAGCTGTTCCACTTTCTGTCACCTTAGGCAAGACAGTTTCTCTTTTCATCCTAAACCATATCATTTGTCGATATGGTGTGCCTTTTTAAATTATCACTGACAATGGAGGTCAATTCAAAAATAAGGACCTAAAGCAACTCTACAAACAATTCAAGATTAAACAGCATTGGTCCTCCATTTACTTCCCGTAAGAAAATGGTCAAGTAGAGGCTTCAAATAAAACCATTCTCAAAATCCTCCACAAAAAAGTTCATAAGAATGGTAGAGATTGGCACTTATAGATAAATCTACCTTGTGGGCCTATAGAATGAGTATTTGTACTCCTATAGGGGCTACTCCTTTTGCCCTTATTTATGGTGCTGAAGCAGTGTTACCTTTAGAGGTTGAGATTCCTTCACTTAGAGTTTCCCTTAAAGGTCTAGTTACAGATGAAGAATACCACGCCATGAGACTCCAGGAGTTAGAACTTCTTGATGAGAAATGTAAAGCATCATTTGACCATATGAGGGTCTATCAAAAGCGCATGTCCAAAGCTTTCAACAAAAAGGTTCACCCTAGAGAATTCCAAGTGGGAGATCTTGTCCTATGTGAAAATCCCAAAAATCAACAACATAGAGATCAAAAGGGAAAATTCAAACCTAATTGGCTTGGATCTTACATCATTACTGCTACTTTTGAGATAGGTGCTTATATGTTATCTACTAAAGAGGGAGAGTAGCTCCTTGATCCTATCAATGTCTTGCACCTGAAGAAGTTCTATCCATGATGCCTATTCTATCTGGGGGCATCCTTTGTACATATTTATGGATCTTGAAAAAATTTCAATTTTTTTTTTTTCATATATGATGCTGAAAAAATCCTAAAAAGCATATAAAGTCCTGAAAAAAATATTTAAAATTTTTTTTTAAAAAATAAAAATAAAAAATTACAAAAAATTCAACAAAAAAAAAAAAGTGCCTTGGTGAAAACTTGGAAACAGGCACCTTGGTAGAAAAAATATAAAAAAATTAAAAAAATTAAAAAAATCTGTCAAGCGGTAAAAACTTGGAAATAGGCGCTACTTGAGGCCTTTGTACCCTTGTTTCTTAGCACTTGTCCTTGACACTTAGCCTTTCTCCATCATGCCTTGTCCTTGTTGCTTTGGTTTGGAATTGGTCTTTGTCTTTGTCTAGGGGGCATAACTGTGTTAGCTTTGGTCTCTTGGATGTGTCAGTCTTTAGGACATCTTGCAAATGGTGTTTTTCAACACCTCCCCAATTGTGTTTTTCAACACTTCCCTAGAGTCAAGTATTTCTCAACACTTATCAAATGTCCTACCCGCAGTCTAGAATGATGCGATATTTTTTCACTGGTAGATGCGATATTCAAAGTTTGACTCTATGACCTACACACACACACTTAAACACTTGCCTCGCTAAGACTTGCTTGACTTTATTTCTTTGTGTGCTATCTATGATAATTTCTTTGATGAGTGTTCTCTCCCTAATAGTTTTTGATGATGCATGACTAGAAGACTGGGGGCATGAGGACATGTTTTATTTATTTTCTTCTTGTGGGTATATCTTGTTGATCCTAACTGTCATGAGCATTCATGCTTGTTCCACTTGACACTAGGATCTACAATGTATTATCCTTGACTATTTTCTGCAAGTGCATGCTTATAGTCATCTTGACTTTCTTGCATCTCGATGTGAGCATAATCCTGCTATAACAAACTTAGGGAACCTCACTGCACTGGTCATCTTGACCTACATGTCTTTGATGCTTAAGTGGGATTCTCACATACCTATCTGATATAGAGCATATTCAGATTCACATAGTTATACTAGTGTGTATTGTATGATCTTGCGATGCTACCAATAAAGCTCGATGATGATTATTAGAGCCTAATGGATTTGTGACCTTGCAAGTAAACCACTTTTCATGTAGCTTGCATTGTTAGACTTCATGTTAATTTGCATTTTTTTTAGGTTGCATTATGAGTTTGAGAGAGTTTTTCTTCATCTTTCTTTTGGACTTTTAATCAATCATGGTCACGTTTTGACCTTCATTTCCTTATCTTCTTTCATGATCTCAATCGAAATTTTCTATCTTAAACAGTTGATTAAGTTTGAGGTATTCTTTTTCTTGAGGCAAATTCTCTTTCTTCTCTTCATTTCTTTTCACCTCTTCCAAACTTCGATCTTCCATTCACTTTCCCCCCACTTCTTTTCTACTAATTCCATCTTGGGGCATAATATTTCATGTTTGATGATCTACCTTGGTTCTATGATCCTTATATCTTTCATCTTACATCAAGAACCTTATCTTTAGTTTGATTTGATCAAATTTATCAATTCACTATTTCTCCTCTATCTCATTTCGATTTCGATCACGAGGGGGCAGTACCTATCAAACTTCAAATCCTTGATTCAATTTTATCAAACCTTTCTTGAGATTCTTATCTCTTATCTTAGACTTGACAATTACCTATTTACAGGGGTGTTGGCCTTGTCTTTCTCAATTAGCTTATTTTTGTCCTGATGTGTTCCCATCCATCGAACACATGTCTAAGTTTTTTTGTGATCCCAAATCAATCTCACACTTCAAATTCATTCTTTGACTACATGTGTTCCCATGAAGATCACACATTAGTCAAAGAGGGGAAAATGTATGCACCCTAAAATGGTCACCTAGACTTTGGGCCCCATTCTTGCAATTTATCAATTTCCTGAATCAATATTTGAAATATTTTCAAATTAAATCAATTTTCTTGATCAAATCCTAATTCTATCATTTATTCAATTATATTTTATGGGCTAACCATTTTATCCTAAGTATTTATTTAATTAAAAAAAATTATCTCCCCTTTTATTAAATAAAAAGCCCCCACTTTTCCTCTTATCCTAAGTTGCACAAATAAAGCATTATTCTTATTTTATAAAAAGAAAAAAATGCCTTTTGTCTCACATGGGGCACAAAAGTCAACACTTCACTCTCATTGGAAGAGACTTGTGCACATGGATTGATCCCACTTTCAAACCCCACCCTTGATCAAATCTTTTGCCTCTTAATCTCCATCGTTCATTGATTCTCACTTTCTATAAAAGAAGAGCTCTCTTCTCATTCTAGGATCCCCAACTTTTTATACTAATCTTATGTTGCAGGATTTCTTGGTGATTTTGGAACTTTGAAGATCTTCTTGCATTCTAGCTTTCATTCTTGCATCATAGCTTCATGTTTATGCTTTCTTAGCTTAGATTTGCTTTCATGTTTCTAGTTTAGCTCACATAGCTTAATTAGCAAGGACTTGTAATACTTTCATTTTCTTTTCATAGCTTAGTTTGAATTGTTCATTTCTAGCATAGCATTGCATTGCATTTCCATTTTGATTTTTGAGGATATTGGCATTCTTGCCCTTGTCTTTTAGAATCTCCCATTGTGTGGTTTACTAGCAAGGTTATAGGCCTAATAGCTCTAGCTGAGAGCATTCTAAACACCCTTGTGACTCCATGCCTAGGGAGCTCTAGGTCACTTTCTCAAGGTTTCCAATCCATGGATTCCCTTGGAAGTAATGACTTAGAGAAGTGCACATCTTAGTGTGTACAATTACCACTTAAAGGCCTTAGATCACTTTCAAAAACCACGCTTTCCTCTGTTGCAATTTCATTAATTATTTTTGAGGCCAACTCTGTTATCATTTTATCAGAGAGTTTTCAAACTTTAAATTCAATGACATCATTATTCTTGAATACTTTCTGCATATCTATCATATCAATCAGATAATCTTGGAACATTAGATGCTGAACAATTGTGTTTAACTTGAAGTTGGATGACTCTGTTTGCTCACACTCAAGGGCTCTGATAGCTGAAGGGAAGTTATGATATTTTGTGGAAGTATAGTGCAAGAGCATGAGCATGCTTCTTAATGTGTAAAAGAAGAAGATAAACACTTTATAAAAATGAAGAATGATCTCAAATTGGGTGTAAAGTGTTGATGAAGGGTGCTCCCCTTAATACCCCAAACACATAATAGAAACAGAGAAACAATAACAATTTACAAAAATAGAAAATGGGCTTCTTATTATCTCCACAAATGTAGAATTACAAATTTCAGAATTACAATATGCAAAGCCACATGAGCATTCCCTTTACAATATTTTGTAGGACAAAGCCTCAAATCAATACCCAGATCTACCCAGAACTGCCCTAGACAATGCTACGGGCCTTCTTTATATAGGCAATTTCCACCACTCAAGAAGGTTCTAGAAATTTAGTCCTTAAGGTCGACTATACATAGAATTATTTTATTTTCACAATTTTTACAATAGGGTCGGCTCAAAAAAAATACAAAATATGTTTTTAGGTAACCCAGCTTTCGAAGGCCATAACTTTTTAACCGTAGCTCTATTTTTTTTATTGTAACCACTTTTAAGAAATGTCATGACAAGATCTACAGTGCCTGACACACACAAACACCAATTAGCTAGGGGTCGATTGCAATCTAGAGCCTCTAAGGCCTTCAAAATTGAGCTCAAAGATTTTGTACCCAAAAACCTCAATAACTTCACCAATACTAATGATGTGGCAATGAAACTCAACTAGTAGGCTGATATGACTAAGATGAACCTCCAACTGTGAAATCAGAACATTCTGAGATCATATGACCAAATTACTAAAAATAGTAAGTTTCCATAAATAGTAGCTCTACACAAGATAGCCCTTATTGAAAAAGAAACTAGAAATATTTTTGGGTGATGCAAAATTGCTCTTACACCCAGGATGCTCCTACATCAGACACTCGGGGTAATTTGAGAAGTGACCCCGTCACGTCTCAGGTGTGAAGAGAAAACCAAGATGGTTAACCTCCTCCATTGTTAGCCATGATGAATCTTTAACAGGTCATCCTTTCCACTTGACCAGATATTCTTCATATGTCCTGTTCCTTGTGCTTTTGCCAACACAACTATCCAGTATATCCTCAATCTCTTTGGTATCTGAACTAGTTGCTGGAATACTCCATTGTGTTGCCATGATCTCATCTTCAACACCTCCTTCATGATACTCTGTCAAGTCTGAAATGTTAAACACTGGTGAAATATTCAGCTCAGTAGGCAATTCTACCTCATAGGCATTTCCTGAATCATGCTTCTTCAATATCTTACATGGCCCAAACTTCTTCATTTTCAACTTGTTATATGTTCCAATTGGAAATCTCTCCTCCCGCAAATGAACCATGACTTCATCTCCAACCTGAAATTCCTTATGCCTTCTTTTCTCATCTACCTTAGCCTTATACTGCACATTCATCTTGGTAATGTGCTTCCTCACCTTCTCATGGATGTGCTTCAAGTGTTCTGCAAAATCCTCAGCTTTAGCACTACTTATTTCTCCTTTATCTATCTTTCTCAACTCAGATGCATTTCTTGGACTACTTCCATATACAATCTGGAATGGTGATTTACCAGTGCTCATGTTGACATAATTATTATATAAAAATTTTGCCTATGGTAAAATCAAATCCCATCCTGTTGGCTTCTCCCCAACCAAACATCTTAACAAATTTCCCAAACTCCTATTCACCACCTCTGTCTATCCATTAGTCTATGGATGATGTGATGAACTGAACTTCAAATCTGTCTTCAACTTCTTCCACAAGGTATGCCAAAAATACCTAACAAAATTAGTGTCTCGATCTGAAACTATGGTCTTTGGCAAACCATGTAGTCTCACTACTTCTCTGAAAAACAATTCTGCTACATGAAAAACATCATTAGTTTTCTTGCAGGGAATGAAATGTGCCATCTTTGAAAATATGTCAACCACCACAAAAATTAAATCATGTCCCCATTGAGTCCTTAGTAAACCAAGAACAAAATCCATACTGATATCCTCCCAAGGTTTCTCTGGTACAGGTAATAGCTAATACAACCTTGTATTCTGCTTCACTCCTTTCGCCATTTGACATACTCTGCAACTCTGTACAAACTTCTTGACATCTTGCTGCAACTGTGGCCACTAATAATTCTCACTAACCAAAGCAAGGGTTTTATCACAACCAAAATATCCATCCAATCCTTCTCTATGCTTCTCCTTGATGAGATTCTCCCTCATAGAACTTCATGGAATGCACAACTAACTCCCTCTGAATAGCATATCATCCTGAATGATAAAATCCAACCACTTCGTTCTATCTAGAGTAACAGGTTCTTTACAAGCTTTCCAAGCTTCACCAAAATCAAGATCCTCTGGATACAAATTCTTGAGTTCCTTGAACCCAACCACCTCAATCTACATTTCTGTTAGCAATAATTTCCTTTTGCTAAGCGCATCTACAACCTTGTTAGAATTTCCACTCTTGTATTTCAAAACAAATGTATAACTCTGCAAAAACACAACCCATTTCAAATGCCTCTAGTTCAACTTTCCTTGACTATTAAAATATTGCAAAGCTTGATGATCAGTATACAAAACAAACTCCTTAGGAAGCATATAGTGTCTCCATTTCTTCAATGCTTGAACTATAGCATAAAATTCCTGATCATAAACATAATATTTTCTCTTGGCATCATTTAACTTCTCACTGAAATAGGCAATAGGTTTACCTTCTTGGCTCATAACAACTCCTATTGCAGTACCACTAGCATCACAATCTACTTGAAATACCTTATTAAAATTTGGAAGTGCTAAAATAGGTTGTTCTGTAACTTTCTGTTTCAACAGTTTAGAACTCTTATCTGCCCCATTAGTCCACTTGAACTCTTTTCTATCCCCTCTCATTGTCTCAGTCAAGGGTCCACAGATACTGCTAAATTTTTTGTAAAAGCTAGCCAAACCATGAAATGATCTTACCTCAGTAGCACTCCTTGGAGTAGGCCATTCAAGGATAGCCTGTACTTTCTCTAGGTCCATTTTTAGACCTTCTGCTGAAACTACAAATCCCAAATACACTAACTCCTTCACAAAATTGCACTTCTTCAAATTTATCAACAATTTCTCATCTCAGCATCTCAAACACCATACAAATATGCATCATATGCTCCTCCAATGTCTTACTAAATATCAAAATATTATCTAGGTAAACAATGACAAACTTACCCAGAAATTCTTTCAGAACCTTGTTCATGAGCCGCATGAAAGTGCTCAGTGCATTGGTTAGCCCAAAAGGCATGACTAACCACTCATATAGTCCTTCCTTTTTCTTGAAGGTAGTTTTCCACTCATCTCCTTCTCTGATCCGAATCTGGTGATATCCACTCTTCAGATCTATCTTTGAGAAATACACAACTCCACTCAAATAGTCCATAATATCATCCATTCATGGCAATGGAAACCTATACTTGATTATGATCTTGTTTATTGCCCTGGAGTCTGTACACATTCTCCATTCTCCATTCTTCTTTGGTGCTAATACTATTGGTACAACACATGGACTCAGGCTCTCCTGAAACAACCCCTTCTGCAATAACTCATGTACTTGTTTATTCAACTCTCCACTTTCTGCTGGTGTCATTCTGTGTGCTTTCTTATTTGGAAAATTGACTCCTAGAATCAAGTCCATTTGATGATTGATCTTCCTTACTGGTGGTAATTCATCAGGAACATTATCAGATACAATATCCTGAAACTCATTCAACAAATCTGCAACTTCTACAGGTACATCTTCTACTTCCTCTTTACCAACTTTTGGAATTAAAGCAAAACACACATGCTCATGCCTCATACCATCTAGAAATTTTCTTCCATCAACAAAAGTTATTCTTGCACTATCACATATCTTTTCTTCTGTGTCATTCAATGACTTTAGCTTATGTTGCACTCCATCCTTCATCAGGGAATAGGTATTCGCATGACCATCATGTACAAAATGCCTGTCAAACTACCATGGTCTACCCAACAACATATGACATGCATCCATAGATATGATATCACATAGTACCTCATCATGGTATCTGCTAATCTTGAACTTCACTAGACATTGTTCATTGACCATGACCTTGTGGTCATCCTGCACCCAGGCAATTCGATATGGATGTGGGTGTTTCTATCTCTTGAGCTTCAACTTTGTCACCATCTCTTCTGACACCAAATTGTTAGTGCTTCCACTATCAATAATCACATCACAACACTTACCTTCACACTTGCATCTAGTGTGAAACAAGCTCCTCCTTTGCTCAGGTTCATTTTCACCACTAAGTAGGACTCTTTTGTTAATCAACATTTCTCCTCTTTCGACATCTTTAGAATGTGATGATCTGACATCTTCATCTACATGTGCAACTCTGGCCTGACCTTCATTTCTCATGTCTATCTTTCCTTGGCATTGATGACATTCAAATGCCCTATGACCTTCTTCTCCACAGTGAAAACATGTTCCATGGAAGCCTCCTCTCCCTGATCCTTATCCTCTTCCTCTTCCTCTTCCTTTTCCTCTTTGATCTCTATTATTCTGATCATGGAAATGATTGGGAGTATTTCCTCTCTGATCTTGACTACTACTGGCCTCATCCTTCTTTTTCAGATCTTCATTTCAGCCTCCATATGACTATCCACTAGATCTTCCACCACGACCTCTTCCGTTTTGTCTGCTCTCAAACTTCTTGTTTAGCTTTTCCTCTACTTTTAGGGAAAACTGGTATGCCTCTTTAATACTGTTCATTCGAACCAGATTCAACTCCTCCTGAATGCTCGACCTCAACCCATTAAGGTAACAAACAACTTTCTCCTTATTAGCTTTCGCATGGCCTATTTTGATGAGGATTCAATAGAACTCCTCTGTATAATCCTAAACAGATCTTCCTACTTGCTTCAAAATTTGCATCTTCTTTAGTAGGTCAAGCTCATAATCAATAGGAATGAACTGTCACTTCAATTTATCCACCATTTGATCTCATCTAGTGATTTTATCTTTCCCTCTTCTATTTCACTCCAATTGAATCTCTTGCCACCAGATCTTCTCATGACCTTTCAGTCTGGCCTTTGCAAACTTGACCCTATCATGATCCTCAATATCTTCATACTCAAAATATTCTTCACATTCATTGATCCAGTCGATCAACTCCTCTGCGTTAAGATTTCCTGAAAATGTAGGAAACTCAATCCCAGGTCTTTTCCCAATCTTGGAAATGGCCCAAAAAAGTCTTTTTTCCTCTTGGTTCAAAATTTTGCCTTCTTCTTGATTAAAATTTCCTTCTCCCTTAGCTTCATCCTCACTTTCATCACTGGCATTAAGATTCATTCCTCTGTGAATCTTTTCTTGCAATGCTCTCACTTGTCTCTGGAGTGCTCTAACCTCAGGTGTTACACCACCAGCTCTTCCGCCACGTTCCCTTCATGGAGGCATTTTCGTATTGCTTGTTGAAACCCTATCCATGGTCCCAGTGCAAACTACCTCATAGTCGGTGATCTGTTTACACATTCAGGAACTCCCACTCTGATACCACTTGATGAAGGGTGCTCCCCTTAATACTGCAAACACATAACAGAAACAAAGAAACAACAACAATTTGCAAGAACAAAAAATGGGCTTCTTATTATCTCCACAAATGTGGAATTACAAATTTTAGAATTACAATATGCAAAGCCACATGGGCATTCCCTTTACAATATTTTGTAGGACAAAGCCTCGAATCATTACCTAGATCTACCCAGAACTGCCCTAGACAACACTACGGGTTTTTTTTATATAAGCAATTTCCATCGCTTGAGAAGGTTCCAAAAATTTAGCCCTTAAGGCCGACTATACATAGAATTATTTTATTTTCACAATTTTTACAATAGGGTCGGCTCAAAGAAAATACAAAATATGTTTTTAGGTAACCCAACTTTTGGATGCCATAACTTTTTAACCGTAGTTCTATTTTTCTATTGTAACCACTTTTCAGAAACACCATGACAAGATCTACAATGCCTAACATGCGCAAGCACCAGTCAGCCGGGGGTCGATCGCGATCTAGAGCCTTTAAGGCCTTCAAAATTGAGCTCAAAGATTTTGTACCCAAAAACCTCAATAACTTCACCAATACTAATGATGTGGTAATGAAACTCAACTGGTAGGCTGATATGATTAAGATGAACCTCCAACTATGAAATCAGAATATTCTGAGATCATATGACCAACGTACTAAAAATAGTAAGTTTCCATAAATAGTAGCTCTGCACAAGATAGCCCTTATTGAAAAAGAAACCAGAAATATTTTTGGGTGATGCAAGATTGCTCTTACACCCAGGATGCTCCTGCATCAAGTGTGCAGGGAGATAAAGGAGAGAATTCTTTGATGATAATCTCATCATTATCTTGTTGTCTTACTTCTAGTCTAAACTCCTTTTTTCTTATCACCAATGATCTATTTTTCATTGTGATTCAATCTTATACACCTTCGTATGATATATTTTATCACATGCCTTTGTTCTTCTTTGTCTCTAGTATCTTCATCACTTATGGTTGTTGGTAAACTAGGGTCTTGGGTCTAAATCAGTTGATTTTTCTTTGATTATCATTGTTGATTTTCTTTCCTACATCAAACTTATTGTATCTAGTCAGATTCTCAAGACTTTATTCCACCTTAACCTTTGTGCTTTATATTAACTTCTTCAATCTTTTGTTATAGAACCTATATGCTCTGCTTTTGGCAGAATATCCAAGGAAGATACCTTCATCAGTCCTTGCATCAAACTTTCCTATAACTTCATCTCTCTTTATGTAACACTTACTACCAAATTTTTTGAAGTACTTAAAAGTAGGCACATGACCACACCAAAGTTCATAAGGTGTCTTATCAGTTCCATCTCTGATCTACACTTAGTGAAGAGTGTATACTACAATGCTCACAACTTCTCTCCAAAACATTTGTGAAACATTCCTCTCTAGTATCACAGTCCTAAAAGTATCTAGAATTGATATGTTCTTCCACTCTACTACATCATTCTATTATGGAGTCCTAGGAGTAGACAACTGTCTCTTGATTCCATGCATCGCACAGAAAGTGTTGAACTCATTTGATGTAAACTCTCCACCTCTATTTGATCTTAGCTTCTTCAATTTCAGACTTGTCTCATTCTCCACCATTGACTTGATGATTTTAAATTTACCAAAAGATTCTGAATTATCCTTCAAGAAGGTCACCCATACCATTTGAATAATCATCAATCAGTAGCATAAAATATATGTCTCCTTACAAGCTTTTAATCTTCATGAACAAGATCAAGCAATCCATTTGAGTTTTTTTCTTAGAGTTGAAAGTATTTCTTATTTTCTTACCCAATTGGCATTCCTTGAAAAAATTGTTAGCAGGCTTCTTCATCTTAGGAAAATATCTAACAGCCAAAGTAGAACTTATGACAACAATATTATCAAAATTCACATGACACAAAATTTTATACCATAACTGGATTTCATCTATCTGAGTAATCAAACAAGTCTTTTGATCACTATTTAAAAGAAATATGTTACCTATTATCTTGGATCTAGTAGCAATCTCCATTCCACAATTATTTAAGATCTTGCACATTTCATTCTTGAAATGCAAATCATAACCTTTTTCCATTATCTGACCAACACTAAGAAGATTATGTTTCAAACCTTCTACATGCGATACATCATTAGTATTATTTCTTCCATCCAAAATAATACAACCTCTACCTTTGATCTACTAGATTTGTCACCCCATTTCAATTCATCACCATCATACTTCTCATAGCTTATGAATTTGTTTTTGTCTCCAGTGATATGATGAGAGAATACACTATCAATCACCCACTTATCTTTTTTGACAACTTAAGTGGCTAAATATTTCTCTTTAACAACATCATTAGTAGCAATAGAAGGAACAACATATTTAGATTTGGAATCATCTTCTTTAATAGCAATGAGAGAACTAGTAAGCTTAATATTATTAGACTTATTACCTTCTTCCTTGACAACAATGAAAGTAGATTCATCATCATCCTTATCAGCTTCATCAGATTCATCATCAATAATTCTTTCATCATCTAGGGCATAATAATATCTTCTTTCCCTAAGCTTAGGCTCATACTATACTTAGGAAATCTAGTAGGGTATCTAGATACACAATGTCCTACCTTAACACATGAAAAACATTTGAAAGGCAATGTTCCTTTGTACTTGATTCCAACATGAGATCTTTCTCTATAAGACATGATTTTTGCAAACTTAGCTTCCAATTATTCAGTCTCTCTATCTTCCTATTCTATGTCCTTAAAATCTTCTCCACATCTTAACAATTTCCTTGCAAGTTTCTTAGTCGAATTGATATTAGTCATAGTGGCTTTGAAAGTTATCTCATTTTTGGGTACTGCACCACTTATTGAACTCAACTCAAAGGTTGTAAGATTCCCAACTAGATTTTATCTTGTCATATTAGTCACTATTCTTATTTATTTAATGGTTGAAAACTTGTTGTCATAGGCAAGAATCAAAGATCTCGGGACTTTTGAAACAATCTCATCCTCATCAATTGCTCCTCTTGCACATCTGATAACACACACTATCTCATTTACCTTCAACATGTAAGAGGAGATATTCTCATCCTCACTAATCTTCATGGCCTCATAATTTCCTTTCAAGATCTACAAATTTGTCATCTTCATTATTGTATCTCCTTCATAAAAAATCTCAAAATTCTCCCATATCTAATTAGTTATCTCCAATTCCATGACATTAGTCATCTTTGCATTAGTCAGTGCATTTAGAAAAGATTATTTTTCCCTAATGTTCACCTTGGCATGAGTGATCTCATCAAGAGTTGCAGGGTTTTGAGGAGGGTTGTATGAATTCTTTGTAATCCTCCAACAATCTTTATCAATACATCTAAGATGTACAATCATTCAGTTCTTCCATAGTGCATAGTTGGTTCCATCAATTCTAGGGTTGTCCTTGTATGCTACCATGTTTGGATCTCCCTCAAGTTGTTAGGATTTCTTCAAGGGACTAGACTCTGATACCAATTGTAGAAAATAGGTAGCAAGAAACTAAGAAAATGGGGGGTTGAATTAGTTGCTACCAAAATATTTAAACTTCAAAACCCTTAAACCCTTTAAGTACAAAACCCTTAATCACATATACTGTTATTACTAATTTGAAAAATCTAAAGCATATAAACATAATTCAAAAATTGTTGATGCCACATAACAAAAATATTTTTATCATGGAAACCCAAACTAGGGTGAAAACCATGGTGGGGTTGATACCCATAATAAGACTAATACCTTATTATAAGTATAGCTTATTACAATATAGGGAATGCATTTGAATTTAGGCACACTACCTAGATTGCACTACTTAATTCACCTTGGGAACCCACCCCAAGGAAGTCACACTAACTTACAGGTACACCTTAGAAGTCTGACTAAATTACAAACACTTTTTAGACATCAATCTGATCATTTATGAGCTATATAGTAGCATATCACTATGCCTCAGTTAGTACCTTTTCAGTATAGTCAGATCCCTTGCCAAAATTCTTTCTTCCACACTATAGACAAACAATTCAACCTTCAATAGATCTATGAAAAATATTCAATAGCATACACTTTCTTCTACAATCTCAAAAACACTAGCGCATACACATGACACATCAATCATACCCTAATCATCCATCTCTTAGTTCCAAAATCAAACTTTAGGATATTTACACACTTTCCAAACATCCCTTTGATCCATACATAACATCTCAATATCATGATCATAACCCTAAAACATTTCACTGATCTCTTATAAACCATTTTATCATCTTTCCTTAACATGTCAACTAAGATCACAAAAACATAACTTAGATTCATTAAACTTGGCCACCTTGACCAATGTAAATTGCCAACTCATTAAGCACATAATCCTAGATCATCCTAAGGAATCATTAAGCTCAAAAAAATAAATAGATACATTACATTCATCGGATCTACCAACATCTTATAATAAACTTTCAAGAACACTGTCAGCCTCCACTAAAATTCTTGTAATTTCCTTGCAGACCATCATAATCACAAACCCTTTGAATGGAAGACACAATTTTATGTTTTGACAAATTCCTAGTTGTGAAACCAAATCTCTCATCTATATCACATACACGAAAGCAAACTCTGGAACTCTATAACACTAGCAATCAACAAAAAAACTAGTTTTTATTTGTGACACTGTAACTTGATCAAATCATCATGTCCATAGCTCAAACTTGACATGAATAATTTAGATACCCTCTAAATCATCCCATGAGGTGTGTGACTTATCATCTTCATTAACCTTCTATCATCATCCTTTTGAACATTCTATGTTACTGGCAATATTGCATATATGTCAATCAAACTTCACAATAGATATCAAAACCATCTTATCTTCACACTAGACATCCAAACAATATTTTTGACATAAAAAAAATCATAGTAGACATGTTGGCATCAATAAAAACACATCCAAATTTACAACAATATCTTCTAATTATCAAAATAACATCAAATTTTTTGGTAAACAACCTAACAAGTTCCAAATTTTGCACATGGAAGGGAGTGATATTATGCTAAAAAGAAATCTTTTGATCTCAATCTTTACAACAAATCAATGAGCTTTATGGTACGTCTCTTTAAAAAAATCAATGAGCTTTATGGTATGTCTATTTCAAAAGATCTAAAATTTCACATTTATCAGATACAAATTTCACATGTTAAAAGAAACACTTATTGGCCTTGATAGATCAGCGTCCTGGTTTAGCTCTATACATAGAAGCTTGGTCATACCAATATGGCTTATCAAGAAGAAAGTCACAAATTTCCCAATGGTGTCACATAAGAAGAAAGATAATCTCACAAGAGTGAGATACTCAAATGAGCATTATCAAGTTATCTTAAGCTCTTGAACCAACTAAAACCATTGAAGAAAATAATCCCAAGGGTGTGCTAGTTGTTTTGTGAGGCATATACCTTTTGTGATGTCTTCAAGAAATTTATCAAACACTAGAGTATTTCAAGTTTGAAGTAGTGGCCCAAACAACAGTGACAATGTTATTTCAATAATGATAAGTGCAAAAGATAATAATAAGACATCCTTATGAACATCAAAGAGTTCCATGAAAAAGTGATATCCATTTCCATTATTGAGAAAGTAAATGAAGGGAGTTGATAACAAAGCAGTCCCCACTATCAAGAATATGAAAATATTGATAATGGATTTTGTTAAAGATATAGACACTATTATAAATACTTCATTCAATTAATGAATAATAGACCATTTAGAGAACATTCATCTTTTGAAGAAGAATAATGATAATGCAGTCAATGCTACGAGAGATGATATGGATAGGTTTGTCACAAATAACAAGAAGAGTTCATGATATAATGTTATTGAAGTGATATTTTTTAGGGGAAGTTATGATGAAAGTGGTATCTAATGTGTCCAAGCAACAAGTACTAAAGGTTAGAGACAGTCTTGGGTCTTGTAAGAGTAAGTAAAAGACATTGTCATAAGAAAATTAGAGAATAGACCAACCTGGAGACCCAAAGACAATAAGATATAAGGATTATATTTCAATGTGTTAATAGTAAGACATGAAAAGGTAACATTCTAGGTATGTAATCCAAATGAAGAACATGTTGGAGATGGTATATTTTTGTTGATGATATCAATGCTTCAAAATACATTTTTTGCTCTTAAATAAGGTTTCATCTCCATAGTAGTGACTTATTTTTAATGATTTCAAGAGATAATCACTACTTCTAGAGGTAGAGGCATGTACAGGGATAACAGTGGTATCAAAGATCACATAAAGGTGAAGGATAATAAAGATGAGAAAGAGTAATTTATGTTGTAAAAGTGAGAAAGAAAAATTCTTTTTATTGCAAAAAAAATGACAATAATGCCTCAAAGATAATGAAGAGATAATTATTAATGTCACTCTTATGTGATCAATGATTGTCACAAACAAACAAATAGTAATGTAGTGTCATGCATGTGTGAAAGTCATAAAGAGGGAAATGATCTCAAAGAGAAATATAAGTGTTGTCAATGAAACTTGGTAGAGAGGAAAGAGCATAAAATAATGGTGTTAAAATGAAATATCAACAATGCTATGTGTATTAAACTAAAAGTAATGATGGCACAATTAGCAAAAATGATACCGCCAATCAATCCAAACCCTTCTTTGTATGGATGATACAAGCACAAATGACACTAAATGTTGCCAAAATGGTATCCAAAAAATCTTGGACAATAAAAAAGATCTTTATAAAAATAATGAAAACTTTTAGATTTTGAACAAAGACCACTGTGTGAAAAACAAAGAATCTCTAAACTTCAATTGTTGAACATGAGTGAAGCACTTGTTATTATCACTCAAAAAAGAATGGCACCATAAAGGGGAAAAGAAAGAAGAAGAAGATAAATGCCCAAAGTTGTTTCTATAATGAAGGAGGTTACAAAAGTAATTGGTGGAGTCTTTCTCTGAAGTCGGTTTCTTACTCTACAAACTAGAGGGAAAACCTTAAAACACAGGAGTTGAAACATCAAATTGATTAAACTTTGCTTCAACATGCAATCACAATATTTTACGCCAAAAATAAATTGCCTAAAATTCCCTCCAAATGCATACACAACCTGACCAAGGCACCAAAAATACCTATAGCTAAAATGCACCAAAAAAACTATTGCATGGAAGGCATGCAAAAATTAATCTTCATTTTTAGGGGAATTTTTTTATTATCTATCTACATTGTCATTTTAATATAGGTTGTGAAAATTAAGATAAGCATGATATGCTCATAAAATTACTAGAGTTCAAACTTCTATAAAAATATAACATCTATAAAAATTCTCAACACAATTGATTTCAAAGATTATAAAATAATTCTATTTTCAAAAGATAATTAACATAAAGCCTAAAAGAGAAAATTTTCACATACCAAAAGTGATCATTGTTATTTCTATTTTGCATTATTAAGATGGTCGAATATATTAGCAAGCGAAGATAGAAGTGAATTAATCTTCATTTTTAGGGAAAAATATTCAATTTTAAGGGAAAAATCTTCATTTTCAGTAGACTCGACTATTACATTTCTACAATCCATGTAATTTGAATCTAATTGCTTCTAGAAATAACTACTCGACCTTACATTTTTAAGGCATTGCTTCTATAAATAATTACTTTTACATACATTACATTTCTACAATCCATGTAAATCAAATCTAATTACTTCTAGAAATATCTACTTGACCTTTTGAAATGAAAGTGTCTACAAGATAGCCCTCAAAATGAAACTGGATTGTTTAAATCATATTTTATTAGTGAAATTGACCATAATTTCTCTTTGATACAATTGACATGATAAAACAATAGGGAAATCAAACTGGCTTCAAATCATAGTTAAAAATATTAATAATTCATTAACATAACACGTAAAAAAAGTTAAAGAATGTAAATGTTAATTTTTTTATAAAACATGTGAAGGTCTTAAGACTGTACCGAGAGGAAATGCCTTCCATGCAATAGGTATTTTTGGTGCACCAAGAAACCTGGGCAGCCAAATGAGCCACTCAGGTAGAGGCCCCATGAGGGGGGCTTAAGCTCTACAGATTATGATCATTTAAAAAAAAAAGAATAGAGGAGTAATAGTCATTTATTTAGTCACCTTTATTCATTTGACCAATTATTTAGTTATGATTTTAACCAATGATCAAATTAGTCATTTACAGTTGTGTTGCAAAAAAATATTAGAATTTAGTAATTTTCTATTGTCACACGACTAATTTTTTTAGTTATGTGCCTAAGCATTTTAGTCAGGTTGTCATTTATTTGTCAAATTATACTAGTGCATGACATATTCTATTTAGATCTTGCCTCTGATATATGACATCACACTTTTATTTTATTTCAAGGTTGATTCATAATAAGGTTTTGACTGAGGAAAACCCATATATGAATCCTTCTTCTTTTTTATGTGTAGGTAAAAGTGGCGTAGTTGTCAGGACTTGATCTAGAAAGTACAAGATATGTCAGGAAGGCTACAACTAGATTCAAACAAAACACATAGGTACAAAATGTCCTAGGCTTTCTGTTCCTAGGAATAAAATACCCAAGGCATTTTGTACCTATAAATCACCTTCAAATTCATATCATAGGTCAGTACAATTATCAAATCCCTGTTTCAACTCATTATAGCATTATGTTTGTTTTCTATCAATCTGTATTTTTTGAAACAATCTATATTTTCTTATTTGTCCTTACATTCTACATCATCATATCATCCTTTCCATTTCAATATCATAATCATCGGAGGATCATTGATCCACTTAGAGCTTAAGTCATACTTGATTCTATTGGGACATCTTCCTTCTAATTGTGTTTTAGGAAAAGGGGGTCTATTCACCTTGCATCTTTCTTTCCTTATTGTACATTTTGGTGTTACATCTCATTTGTGTGCCTCTAGATCTAATACATTGCATCTTTAGGTCTAATTTAGGGTAATTTTCATTATAGAATTTACTAATTTAGATTGGTGTGTGATAACTTATGTTGTTACATTTCTCCTTACTTCTCTTTATAAATCACATGGAGTGAATCATACTTCCTTGTATTAAATGATATTTATGCTCCTTCATGATATTTTTTCATATGGTATTATGAGACTTTAAAATATCTTTCTTCCTTATAAGGCATGTTTCAAATCCTTTATCAATATTTTATGTAGTTTTCTCATGATATTTTTAACAAAATGCATGGAATATGTTGATGAAATTAAAGACAAAAATAGCATAAACAACCTTAATTCTACTCCAATGGTGTCAATTGATCATGAGGATATAGATCAAGTTCTTAAGAATTTCATCCTAGTGAGACCTAGATCCTCTCCTTCTCAACCCACCTTAATGGATAGTCTTAGGGAAGTTAGTTTATGCACTTATTTAGATGACCTTAAACAATCTTCCTTTTATCAAAGCATTATTCATAATCCCAATGTTAAGCATGTTCTTGATGATTTATCTCCAAGAATATCATTAAGTAGACATGAAGATTTTTATAAACCTTCTTCTTCTTCTCCACCTAAAGAAAATGAAAATAGGGACGAGAATCCTAATAACTCCCTTCCTATTCCTCTTTATACCACACACTTTCATAAAGCTTAAGATGAAATTCCTTCACCTTATACATTAAAATCTAATTACAATGTGGGTTATGACATTACTACTCAACAAGGTTATAGTGGACAAGATCTTGGTATTAATGAACAAGTTATAAAAACCCTATAGATCCTCCTACACAAGTTACTAGATGTGGTTTAGGATTTATACCTCAAGCCACCACTTTTCCTTCTCTCAATCCTTCTTCATCACAACAAAAACCTTCTCTAGACATTCGTTTACCAACACCATCCGTTATTAAACTTCCTATAAAATGACCATTTGACTTTGGATAAAAGAATATTTTAAAGACTTCCATATGATCCTAAGGTTCATTTTCCTTTTAGACATTTTACAAAATCAAATACCTATTAATGGTGATTTTTTATGTCTTTTTCATTTCCTTAACAACATATCTTATGCTTTTTCTTGATATAAAAAATACACCTTACCATTGCTCTTTCTTATTATGTTATTTTCCATCATGTAATCTTAATAGCTTACATCATTGGGGGATTTTTGTTTTTCATGATGTTTGTTTTGAGTAGCATAATATGTCTTTTCCCTTCTCCTTCTACTTGGGGGGGAATGCCTCTCTCTATTTTTCTTCTCTTTCTAAAGGATCCATTATCTCTTTGTTGGTTGAATCTTTTTTGCAATGAAATCCTTGCAAGAACGAACTTGATTGTTAAGGATCTTTCTCTTTAGGGGATTGATATCTTTGTTTTACAACCTCTTCATTACTTGGAAGTGTATATATATCTTGTAATGGATTTTCCTACTAAGTTTGTATAATGTGACTTAATTTTTCCTTCTCCTTTCATGATACCCATTTATCCCTCTTTGTGGGTTTGCATCATTTATAGTACATTCTTTGTGGCATGAAATCCTTTGCTTCACGCAAGGATCGATCCTCTTTATTAACTATCTTTTTCATGCTTCAAAGAAAATTTTATTATAAACTATCTTCCACCAAGGGGGTATATGGTTTCTCTCTTATTTTCCAAAAGATCCATTATCCCTTTGTTGACTTATTTATTTTATAAAATTATGTGCTTTCTTGCATGGATTTATTTGTCTTACATTAGGATATTCTCTTATTTTAAAGGATATTTACACCATTGTTCACAAATTATTTTTTCTTGAAAGTGCAAGTATATTATAAAAGATATATCACTTAGGATTTATAATGTGTTATATCTTCTCTTTCCATAATCCTTGGGGATAAAAGTCTCATTTTCTTAAGGTTCCACTTTCCTTAGTGTAGTGACATTCATTTATCATGTGACATTATTTTCTAATAAGAAATTATTTGTTTTGATTTGAGATTCTCTCTTATATAAGAGGTGTGAATCCTTGATCACAACCTCTTCCTTACTTGAAAAACTATGTTCATCCTAAACAAATGCCCTTACTTAGGGACTTAAAGTGTGCTATCCTTCATCAAGAGTGTATTTTTCTCCTAGAAATAGGGGGGTTAAAATGGGTGCATTCTTCTTCTCCTTCCTTCTTTTTTGTCTTGAAGATGTTATCTTTGTTCAAGAACTCTTCTTGAAGATAGATGTCTTGTAAACAAGATCTCTTTCTTTCAAGGTTCTCTTCCCACTTGCGTATGTTCCTTCACAATTATCGATTCCTTGGCTAGCTAGAGTCTTCCCTCTTTGCTAAGGTTATGGTATAAATTGTTGTTTTTAGGATACCTACTTGTTTTTGGAAGTAGGTATGTTTGTTCTCTTTTCCTTATGATGCCATCATAGTCCTATGTCGCCATGTAATACCCACCGTTTGCTACCATTTTTATTTGTGATGCCAAACCCTTTTAGACCTCTTTTTATATACATATTAGATCTTCAATTGTATTTGAGGATTCAATGCTATGATAGTTGGATAATTTGAATTATATCATGTTAGATGATGATGATTATATGCATATAATGATGTTATGTATATTCATGTTTTACTAACCCCATACTTGCATGTGTATGCATGACATGTATGTTTTATATTTCTATTTGAAATGTATGATATGATGAGGGATGGAGTTGTAGCTACTTACTTGTGAGATCCACATGATGTATTGATCCCTACCATTGCCTATTTTTTTTTTAAGTAAGCTCTTCCTAGGGGCAGTACCCATTGTATTGCATAAGAAGAAATTACAAAAGGAGAAGAAACTCTAGATTTGAGCAATCAACAAGGATCAGTGGTACAAATACATGATCCCATTTCCTATTGTCATCAGTATCGATCCTACTACTTCTAGAAAGATGTTCCTGTTTGCTTGAACAAAAGCCTCAAATTTTGCCAAATTGTATTCCTTTACGATGCCTTTTTTGAAGATTGTCCAAGCCTTCTTCATCAATGTCTTCTTACCTTCTACCTCAAGAGAAAAGTGGCTCAGAAAATAACCACTTGTGAGCTTCGTATCTATACTGTCCAGTGTTGTAGCCACCTTTGTGTATAGATCATCTGCCACAATCCTACAAGCCATGCCTATTGCAGGTAGTGAGTGATCAAGAATTTGGATGAAGGGCTGAAAAAGATCTGTGATCAACCTCCCTTCATGGATGTGATCTCCCGCCCAATAATTTGGTCCTAGTATCATGACCATGGTCAACTGCTCCTTCTCATTGTCTTGACTGAAGATCCTTTGGATTTGTTCTTCTGATGATTCCATAAGTGCCTCTACTTTACCACACCGACAGTTGATTCCTAAGTCATTCACCATTTGAATCTGATAAGAAAATTTGTCTCGCCTAAAACAAGTTTCATAGAGACCAATTTTAAGTGAAAGCTGACTTGCCGGTGCAAACTCACTGCTACTAGATAACTCTTAGCACATGCTCGACCACTTCAAAGGATTGGGGAACCGACTATGATCCACAAATCCATGTGAGGGATCTCTACACCGATCACACGCACTAGCCAAACATCTTTTCCCCTAATGCTAGTGTCGTCAAATGTCTATTTCTATCCTATCCCAGTTCTTGTGTGTGACTCAAGATCTGTAGTAATGATATTTTTTAAGCCACACAACATCAATTCATCCTGACAGAGTTCCAGATCTGATTCTTCATCAATCCCCAAATTTACTAGGTGGTTAGCTGCTTTATTGCCTTCTTGGTAAACATACTGGATTCAAAAATCATCTAGATTCTTTAAAAGCTCATCAATTTTGGGAAGCCAGTTAGCCAATCTCCAATTATGGAACTCAGATTTTGATACACCATTGAGGATGATTTGAGAATCTCCTTCAATTATGATCTTATCTATACAATTGCAAACACACCAATTAAGCACTGCCTCCAAGGCTGATATTTCGGCCACATTGTTAGTGGTGACACCCATGCTCCTAGAAATTCCTTGAAATAATTCTCCCTTGTCATTTCTAACTACAATGCCCAGACCACTCTGGCCTAGGTTGCCTCAGCTAGCTCCGTCAAAATTCAACTTCACCCATCCGGATGGGAGAGCCTACCAAAATGTGTGTTTCCTCTCTACCTATTTATTATTGAGTTTGTGATCCCCGCAGTGTTTGAGTAGCAACACCTTCTCCATGTCAGAGTCCCATTTTGACAGGTACTTGTAATTCAGCCCCAGAATCCTATTGTTCACTACTTCTTCTATGGCAGCTTGAATTTTTCCCTTGAGCTGACTAACCTCCATTGCTTCCTCCTTGAAGATCCTTCTATTATGTTCTTTCCACACATGTCAAACCAACATAGATAGGCTCACAATCCAAATTAGTCCCCATTTGAGTGACTTCTATTAGTAGGCCATGAAGAGAGGAATTCTTTAATCATAGCATTCCTAACTATGTGCCATTGCAGTCTGTCAAGCAACCAATCCCAACATTCTCTAGCTATAGGACACTAGAAAAGAAAATGGTCTACTAACTCCTCTTCCTATCTACACATAATACACCAATTGGGACCAAAAATCCCAATCGACTTCAGTCTATTGCCTATCAAAATCCTTCCATGTAGATCAATCTAGAGGAAGGCCCCCGCCTTTAGTAATGGCCATTTTCCCCAACAAAGTTTGGAAGGCCAATCTTCACAGCTTAGTCTATGTCTTAAAATCTCATATCCAAGGTTTACCTTGTAACCACCTGATTTGGAGGCACTCCATATCAAAAAGTCTTTTGCGTTCGAGCGGATCACAATTATGTGATTTAGCAACTCTTACAAGATTGTGTGATTAGTTGATGTTGGATCTCCTACGCTTTTCCAACTTTCCCTAGTGGAGGAAGGGGAGGGGAAGAACATATATTCAGCTACCCATAAACCTACCGAAGTTTCCATCTAGTTCATCCAATCTTGGTCTGAGAAGAAGGATTCAAGAGCCATATCCCCATGCTAGGAGTCTCTCCAAAACCTTGCTCTCTATCCATTACCAATCTACCATGTGAGGTGCTCTGTAAGGATCTTATGGATTTCCCAAATGAATCTCCAAAAAGGGGAGCCATTCTGTGTGTTTTCTACCATCAGTATTTTGTTAGGAGCCCAAGAATCTAGGTATTTCACAGTCATGATTCTACACCAAGGTTTTCTTAGAAACTTATACATTTTCCACACCAATTTAGTGCCCAATGCCAAATTTTGGAGGTTCATTCTCCACAGACCTACACCTCCTTCCTCCTTGACCAAGCAGGCTGCATCCCAATTAATGAGATGAATCTTCTGGTTTGATTTTGAGCCTTCCCATAGAAATTTTTTGAACAAACCATCTAGAGCTGAGGATTCTCTATTAGATAATCTGTATATAGACAAATAATATGCTGGAATGGCTGATAGAACTAATTTGATCATAAGGATCCTTCCCTCTTGTGAGATCCACCTATTCTTCCATGACAAGGCTTTCAATCGACATTTATTTAGCACCTCCTCCCAAAAATTATTGTCCACTCATCCTGCATAGAGGGGAACCCCGAGATAGGAGATCAGGAAATCTCCTTGATCAAACTCCAGAATGGAAGAGATGTTTGATTGAAGTCTCTTGTTGGTATTGAGGAAGTAAACCCTCAACTTAGTCTTGTTCATGGTTTGGCCTAAAGTTCCTTCATATGTGTCTAGCACTACCTTGATAAGCTTGGCCTCTCTAACCAAGGCCTCCCCAAAAAGGATGGATCATCCGCAAACTGAGAATGAGATATGAGATCCAAATTTTCATGAATGGAAATCCCTCACCAACTTCCAATCCTAGTTTATAGTTTAATGAATCTTCCAGAGCTTCTACCATAAAAAAAATTAGAAATGGAGATAGGGTATCACCTTGTCTTAACCCATTAGTAGCTTGAAAGAATCTAGATACCGAACTGTTGACAAAGATGGAGAAATGCACAGAGGACGTACAATAAAGAATAAAATTAATCCATTCTTTGCTAAAACCAAAGTGCGAGATAATTTTACTGAGGAAAGGCTAATGAACTCTATCATATGCCTTGCTGACATCTAATTTGATAATCATACCTGGCTTCTTATCCTTATGTAGACTTTGAATAGATTCACCCGCCAAGATAATGTCATCCACAATCTCACATCCAGGAACAAACCCATGTTGCTCAACCAAGATGATCCTATTAAGTAGTGGCTTAAGTCTAGTGACCAATGCCTTAGACATGATTTTGTATAGGGAGTTACATAGCGCGATCGGCCATAAATCATCCATGGACAAGCTCTCTTGTTTTTAGGGATCAATGCAATGACAATGTTGTTTATCTCTTTCACAAATTGTCCTTTCATTCGGAAGGCTTCCACCACTTTAAGAATGTCCTCTCCCATAAATCCCCATCACTTTTGAAAAAATTCTGAGGGGAAGCCATCGAGACCTGAAGCTTTGAAAGGGAGATTTTCAAACGTAGCTCTTTTGATTTCTTGTAAAGAGAATGGGCACATCAGTTTGCAAGTTATCGACATCAGAAACTTCTTGGTTGATAACGTCTAGGAATGCTACTAAGACTAAGATAAAATATCATTGGATGAGCCTAGTAGGGATTTGAAGTGAGAGACTGCAATCTCCTCAATATCTTCCGCCTTGTCCTGCCACCTACCTTTCTCATCTTGAATGCAGTTTATTCTGTTGAGAGATCTTTTTGTTTTAACTGAAGCATGAAATAATTTAGTATTCAAATCACCTTCGCTGATCCAAAGCTCCCTAGACTTGTCTCTCCAATACACTTCCTCTCTGAGCAAGAGTTCAAACAATTCTCTCTTAAGAAGTTTTCTTTTTCAAATTCAGTGTTTGACATCCCTGCAGAAATCACTGAGTTATTTGAATCCTCTAGTTCTTTCTCCACCCTAATCTTTTTGGGGAAAATGTTCTTGAAGGAAACCTTATTTCAGGCTTTAATTTTATCTTTGACCACCTTGAATCTTTTGACAAACACAAAACTCAGTGTGCCCATGAATAATTGTTGTCTCTCCACCATTCCTCCAACTTAGGGAGAAACTCCTTATCTCTCCACCACATATTTTGAAATCTAAAACTTCCTTTGAAACTCTAGGTGGCAGCAACAAAACTTAACTAAATTGGGAAGTTGTCCAAAAGAGACATTGGAAGAATACTAGATTCTAGGTTGAAAGAGGGATCAATCCAAAATGAGCCGACCAAGAAATGATCTAGTCTTTCAGAAATCCTAGCAAAATTTGCTCGTTTATTAGTCCAAGTATATTTTCCATTCTTAGGAACCACATCTATCAAATGACTCCTCGTCATGAAGTCCCTAAAGTCTTCCATAACTTTGTTTGACATTGTTAATCCCCCTGACTTCTCATCCAAATCCAACAGGGCATTAAAATCTCCTGCCACAATTACCTTGTCACTATCAATAGTGGATATTTTGGAGGATATATCTATCCACAACTTGAATTTGTCCTCTATTTTGATCGGGCGGTAAACATTAATTATTGGAAAAGAGGAATTATCTTTGGTGTAGACCACCATGCCAAATAACCAGTGTTCATGTTTTTCCAATTCCATCATCTTATATTAATGGGATTCCAAAGAAATCCAATGCCCCCTGCCATACCTTTGGCTTCTTGAAAAAAGCCTTCCCATTTATTGCAAGAGAAAAGAAAGCTGAGAGCTTTATCCAAATAGAGTTTTGTCTCTTGGAGTAAGACAGTGTCGCTCTCAATTCTGATCAACGCTCGCTTGACCAAAGCGTTGCTTGTCAGGAGCAGATAGGCCCCTGACATTCCAGGAAGTGATCTTTATTTTGCACCAAGGGAGATCCCTACTCCCTTGGCTTTTCTCATAAAATCAAAGACACTAATAATGCCCTTTTCCTTGGCCATATCTTCCCTCTTTTGTTTGTTTGAGCACCTACCCTTCAGCCTTTAGCTTTGCCTAATAGGATGTTTGCAGATTGGATAACACACCTGGGCTTGATGTTGTCCAGTTCATCCACTGGGAGGAAGTCATCCATCAAATCCTTGTCATAATCTATCTCAGAGTTTGATCGAACTTGATAGTGAGCAGGTATGATCACCTTGGATACAGTCTCATCTTGATCCTTATCTGGTGTGAAGTCGAGCATTCCCCTTCCTCCTTAGTCTCATTCAAAGATTGAATCGAGGCAGGCTTTTGCATTTGCTCCTTCAACTGAGAAGCGGTTATTGGAACCATTTTATGATTCTTGGCTTTTTGTACCCAAATTTTGGTCGGTTTAACAAATATCTTACAATCTACAGTTTTGTGATCCTTGAAAGCACATCTAAGACACCCAGGGGGGGTGTTCAATTCCACTTTTGTTTTCAAACTATTACCACCCACTTTCAGATTGATGAATGAGGGAACTTCTGCACAATGATGATCTTGATCTTGGCATATAAATAAGAATCATTTTCTATAATTGATTCATCCACTTCTAACAACATGCCCAATGATTTGCCAATGCAATCTAGACTAGCATCCCCAAATATTCTAATAGAAGATTATACAACTGAATCCAAATTGGAGTCTGGTATACCGCTAGAGGAATAGTATTAAAATTGCTCTGCCAAGGTTGCAGATATAGGGGGTGCAAATCGAAAAACCAATTTTGTTGGTGCAAGATCTTGTGTCTATTATCTTCAATTTTGAAGATGACAATAAAAAAGCCTTTTGGGATGAATTTAATCATGACATCCCGACTCCAATTCTTGATAACCCAACTCTGTTTGTTCTCTAGATATCCTTGCTCCTATGAAATGCCTGATAACTGCCATCTTTTCCCATAGAGTGACATCCTCATCAATCTCTTCCGAAAGATCAATATCGACCACCTTGTCATTTGCAGGGGCTTTTGTGTCATTCCTCTACCACGAACACCAAAACCCTATTTGGGCTTGTTGTAGGCTTTCCGAGACCTCTGAGAAGAAAATCTGCCACCCATACGTGCTCCTCTCTCCCTCTTTGCTGCATCTTTTCACAAGAAAATGTTATACCCACATGTTCATCCCTACCATTGCCTGTTATATATATATATATATATATATAGTATATATATATATTATAATATATATATATATATATATATATATATATATATATATATATATATATATATATATATTATATTTATATATTTATCTATATCTATATCTATATCTATATCTATATCTTTATATATCTATTATATCTATATATATGTATTATATATATGTATATGTATATATATATGTATATATATATTGTATATATATATGTATATACATATATGTATATAGATATATATATATATGTATTTATATATATGTATATATATATATGTATATATATATATGTATATATATATATATATGTATACATATATATATATATGTATACATATATATATATATACATATATATACATATATATATATACATATATATATTATATACATATACATTATATATATACATATACATATATATAGATATACATATATATATATACATATATATATATATATACATATATATATATAGATATATACATATATATATATATATATATATATATATAGTATATATATATATATATATTTATGCTCAACTTTTTGATGTAGGTTTGTAGGGTACCAGACGTCGACTTGCTTGAATTATCAGGATGAGCATGCCCTATCACATTATCTTAATGGTAAGAGAGGGGAGATAGATTTCAAGCCTAAATCCTAACCTACACCCTCTTTTGTCCTAAAATAGTGGACACGTATCTGGTTGACTACCTTCTTTGAATTTGTCGAGATGACGTGAATTCATGAACCCATGTTTGAGCATGCTTATGTTGTAGCACCTATTTTATATTTTGATTTGATCGGATTTCAATGTGCATGCAGTCATGTAGGTCAATGCTATTTTTTTGTCGTATGTCAGTAAAAGATTAATTAAAGGTTAATTATAAAGATAAAATAATTAAACGTTCTAGAATATTAAAATATTAAATATATAGATATTTAATTAATAAGGATCAAATAAATACCTGTATTTATTAAAGAGGATAAACAAATCTAAATATAAAAGATTGAATATTTAACTAAATATTCAATCTAAATGAGAAATTAAAATGCATAAATAATATAAATAAATTATAAATATGCTAAAAATATTATTTCCTACTAATTTTTTTTAATGCAATTTAATTGCATTTAATTAATAAATTGAAATATGACTTTTTTTATTAAAAGGTTGAGTGGAGAATAAGTTATTTAATTAAAAAAATAAAACAAAAAAGAAAGGAAAAAAATGGTATTTATTTATTTTTATTATAAAAAAATAAAGGATGATATTAGTTATTTTGATGATGATAATTTACATGTTTAAAATGATGTTTATGGTTATGATTATACTTACCCTATACTTGCATGTGTATGGTTATCATGTATACTTTTACTTTCTTGTTTGAACGTGTTTTGATATGGTTGAGGGATAGAGTCGTAGTTAGCTGCTTGCGGGATCCACACGATGTCCTGATCCCCACCATTGCTTTAAATACATACATACATACATACATACATATATGTATGTATGTATGTATGTACATGCTGGTCTTTATCCAAGTTTGTAGGTATCAGGCATCGACTTCCCTGAATTGTTAGGATGAGCGTACCCTATCGCAAGTCTCAATGGTAAAAGAGGGGAGATAATGTTCAATCCAAATCCCAACTTAAGCCATTACATTCTCCTGAAATAGTGGACAAGATTATGATATTTTACCTTTCCCGAATTCTTCCAAGTGATGTGAGTTTATAGTCTTTCCCTTGAGCATCGTTATGGTTCTTTAAGTTCAGTTGATTTCTGATTGGATGATATGATTGCTATAATTAGATAATTTATTTAGATTAATTATGTAATTTAAATAAATTAGATCTTGCTATTTTTAGCTATTTAAATGTGGGAGTATTCAATTAATAAAAAAATAATTCTAGATACATTTATTAAATTTAAAGATTTCATTAAAAGACTTATTGTGGAAATAAAGGTATTTAATTAATGAAGATTAATTAAATATATTCACTTTAAACTTTAATTATATTATAAAATTCAAACTTGTCAAACAAAAGGTAATTTATTAATTAAAAAATAAAATAACATGCGAAAAATAACGTTAAACTAAATGTTATTATTTAATTTAATTTTAATGCAATTTAGTTGCACACATCAAATTGGAGTAAATAAATAAAAAGATTTTGTAAATTATGAGTTAAGTGGGGTTAACAAAAACAAGGAAGGAAAAGAGACTTGATTTCAAAACTTAAATGAAGGGATTATGAAATTGATGAAAACAAGGTTGTTGAGTTGAGGTGAGTTCCAAACATGTGGAATTCAATTCTTATATTGGAAAAACTTGGCCATTATTCTCAACACAATAGATTTAGAGAATTTTGGTGAAGGATTTGAATTTGAGGAGTTTTCCGTGAAACTCAGATTGTCTTCATTTCTGGTCTTCTTCACATTTATTCATTTGGTGGTTTGAGGTAGGATTTAGAAACCCTTGTAGATGTAAGTCTGGTATTTTTGAAATAATAATCTTCTTTGTACTATCAAATATGGATAATTTGGTTGTTATGATTTCTTTCCATGTTAGAGTTCTGGAAAAATGATTGTAAGAAAGTGGGTGTGTGTGTATGCAATTCTTAATTTAATTTTGCTTTAAAATTTGATTAGGGTTTTGAATTTATGGAATTATTAGAATTTAGAATATTGATTGTTGAAATTTTGTGAAAGAAAATTTTGGGTGGAACCCTAGGATGAAATTCTATAGTATTTATTTTGGGAAAATTTAGATCTGTATAGGGATTTAAAAAAAGCATCAATAAACCTTAGAAAATAAATTTTAGAAAATACCCAGATTAATCTTTGTAATTGAGACTTTCAATTTGTTTGTGAAACAAAAAATGATATGTATATCTATTCTTTTTTTACAAAAAATTTAGCCACTATATTTAATATATATGTATGTGTCTATATTG